>JABFQA010001223.1:0-14550 GCA_022817065.1 Probaryconus sp. ZL-2020 | reverse complement strand
TTAATTTACATATAATATTAAATGATATATTTAATATATTCATATTTAATGTTATATTTTAATAAATACAAATTGGATATAATAAATGAGTAATTAACGTGATAAAATTTATAAAAACTTAACTAATGTTTAACTGTCTTAAGAAATGTAATAACTGCGTTAATGATTTTTGTATGTTTAGTAACTTTATCTTTGAATAGTTCAATAATTCCATGGTCTCCAGTTTTTGAAAATGTTTCAACAAGTAATTGATAGCTTAATCCAGCATCAATTATTTTTTTTAATATTCTAGGAGAAATTGTATTTTTCAAACAATTTAAATCAGTAACAATTGGTGTAACTTTTCCATCATTTTCCGTACCTGAATTGTACACAAAGTAAGATATATAAGATGTATATTTATTATATAATAAAGAATTTTCGATTTTCGAAGAACATAGTTTTTCTAATACAATTACATCTGAAATCGCATTGTGAAAATTAATACTATCATCATGGGGTAATAAATCTTTAGCTAGGTTACATAATTTAAATTTTCCTGGACCTTTTCGATCTTTCAAAATTTTTCTTAATAGAGTCAACGAATCTTGAAAACCAATTAATACGTTATGAAATTCCCGAATCATTTGATTGTTTTCAATACTTCTTGTTAAATATGATGCATCAAATTTACAATTATGTGCGACAAGCAAGCAAGGTTTCTCAAAGGAGCTTAGGAATTCCTTGAACAAAATTAACCCGTCTAATATTGTTTTTGATTCAAGTCTTTCACCACGTAAAAACAATTCACCGTTAACATTTTGTAACCCGGTTACGTCACTTGCTGATTTTGATATTTTTTGTGTAGGGTTTATATAAACATTGAATGACTTATCGCCGCATTTTGCTGCAATTTGTAAGATTTCTGCATTTTTACTAAAGCCTGATGTTTCTATATCCCAATAAATAATCTTGCAATTTTCTGATGATAAACATTTTTCATAATGATCTTTGAAAATAGAAAGTAAGTCTTCAGTGTTATTATTGATACCACAATTTGATTCATATTGCACACCTTCTCTATGTTCAGTTAATTGTCTTAATTTTCTTCTTTCTTGTTTCAAATAGTTTCGACGGAACTTCGTTTCCTTTAATCTGTTATGTTTAATTTTATATTGTCGTATAAAATCTTGTTTATTACAATATTTTGTGGTAAATGTACCGGGATCTATACTGAGATTTCGCTTAACATCTGTAACATACATATCGCCATCATTTTTGTTTGCAATTGCACTTGCATATCGATAATCTGAAGACTCGCTAAGTGAAAAACATTGCATTTTAGGAGCTTTGTGGGACATTATAGAATTTAATGTCTCATTGTTTTGACTAGATGCGGCCACGGAAAATTTTTCAGAATTATTCGCATATTTAAAAAAAAATATTTTTTAATTCTTCATGCAATGTAGAATCTTTGAGTAAAATGGTATGGCTTGAATTTAATGTATTTGAATTACACCATTCACCACAATTCTCATGGTATCCAAACACATGATCCGGAATTGATTTCAAATTTTGTTTTAAATCTTCACTTTTTCCTTTGTTCTGTGCAACTGCATAGGAGAAACACTTTTTCAAATGAGGTATAGTCTCCTTTTTTCTCATTTCTGGAAAACGCGATTGCAAACTATATAATTCACTTCCAAAATTTTTGTTTAAATGATTTTTATCTGCCAGTTTGAAAACTTGATCTGATCTTTCGCGTCTAACTGAAGCAATTGTCGAAGCATCTTCATCGCCAATGAAGACTTTTACTCTCAATCCTGCTTCCTTCAAAATGGAACTTCGATTTATTAATGAAGCACCAACGTCAGACTCCATTGCTTTTGCGCTACCGTAAAAATTCAAGCGACAGTCATGTGCTTCTTTTGATTGGCCAAGATAACATTTTTTACATTTACGGTTACGCGTTTGATAATCTAGAATTTTTCCACTTAGAAAACCAATGATAGCACCATAACCGTTTAAACTATCATAGCTTCGCCCATTACCACGTTTGCTCCAACCCATGTCATAACTAACTATAACATTTACAATTTCCCCAATTGCTTTATTACATTCTTCATTTGACGAAATATTCTCTTTGAAAGATGTAACGCTATTAGCAATTTCTTCACTTATATCAATAGGTCTGAAATAATGAAACATTGTAAGAATTATTAATTAATTAATAAACAAACATGAACAAAAATGAAAATGGATTTAGATGACCTCTTTACATTACAAAATAAAAAAATTAATTATAATGGACTAGTAAAAGAATTAATACGTGAATAAGGCTTACAATTCTTTACATAATTCATCTATTTTATCTAAAATTAATTGTTTTTCGTCTTCAGCTCCTCTCCTACAACTATCTTTTGCTATTTTTTCTATCATTGGACCCACTTCGCGTTCATATCTTTTGTATAAAGTGTTACTTATAGAAGGAATGTCTAAGCATGCTAAGATTTTGTTCAAAATCTTTTCTCCCGCACCACTATGCAAACAACCTAGAATATAAAAAATTTAACGTAAAAACAAAAGTATTATGACAATTATTTGAAACGTTTATATTTTTAATTACCTAACACAGCGCATTTATTTATATCAGCTTTTTTTTTATTCTTGATATTTTCATTACACTGAGTTGTTCCAGTAGGAACATTTGTAATTTGTAAGCATTGTTCACATTTTATAGATAATATTGAGAATAACCCTCGTCTTTTTTCTCCGACAATATTGTCTAATGAAATAAGATTTTTGCACTGAGAACAAAATAAATTTTTTGCAAGAACTTTTAGCTCCACAATTCGTCGACCACAATACGCTTCAACAGTTTCGGAATCATGTTGATCATTATATACACGTTTTCTTGCTTTCCCTAGTGCAATTGCTTGTTCCCGTTTTTTAAAAACACTTCCTTTAATAAATTTACCTTTATAACGCAAACGAACTTTATTTTGATCCATTTTTATGACAGAATAAGTTAATAACATGCAAATTAGACAATTGCCGCGCGATGAACATAGCGATGTTGCCACATTTCATCAGTGCATATGATTGGTTAAGAATCTATAGTCATATCAAAAATTCTGTCCAAAACTAATAACATTAAATACACTTTTTTTGCAATTAATTGTTTAATTAGTCCTAAAAAAATAAAATTTGTATTACTAATAAATCGTTTTTCTAATTTAATTTCATTTTTGTCTTTTTTTCATGTTTAATTTTCTTTCAATTTGGTTTTAACTTAATCTTTGTTATGAAAAATTTTGTACTTCACTGTACAGACCGTATACTCGCTGATCCCACCTTAATAAAATATTAACTAATATATATTTACGTTTCGATTGTCAGAATTAATGAATATTTAATGCAATCGATACACAGTGTGTCTGAAGCAATCATTGTCTTTTTATCTGATTTAATGGACTGGATTCGGTTCAACAAATCATGAATCTTGAATTACTTTGACGTCCTTAAGAGATTGTATAATCCTAAAAGATTATAAGGTAATTAATAAGCTCAACCTATTGCTTTTTATGGTTCATTATTATTCGTAATAAAATCTTTTCAATCCAAAGATACTGGCATTAAGTAGCAAAAAGGTAGCTTCAACTTTCAGGAATATATTTCCATTAAAGTGACATTATTGGTAAATTGATATTTAGAGCATTTACTTGTGTTTTAACACGTAAAAAACCTATTGGAATCGTTGTATTTCAATAATGTATTTTTTTTTCATCATTAGGATGATGGGAAAATTAAATTTGCTACCATTTTAATGTAGATTAAAAGGCAGGCAGGAAATGCTGTTAATGCTCCAGTGAACGTATTTTCAGCAAAAAGTTACTAATAGATGGTAATCTAATAAATCGTAATACATATGTTAACCTCGATCACTGATGAATACAAATTTAATGCATCTCTCATGCATTTAAATTTATCTGACGTATACTCGAGTAGAATAAGAAACTTTCAGTAACATTCGAAAGTTCAACTTTCCTATAAATTGTTACATTCAATTTAACAATAATTATAATAACTTCTATTTACATTAAACATTTCAAAAGCAAACAAAAAAGTATAGAAACGTTTATAAGACTTTTTTAAACAATAATCACATTACGCCAGAATTAACCAAAGTAATTGTACATCAACAACCGAAAAAAAAGTTGGCAGACGGAAATGAAATTAGCAAAAAAAAAAAAAAAAAAACTTAGTTGTTGTTTATATCTCTCGGCACTTTTCCTAACCATCAGCAAATATTTAATTCATGTTCTGAAACTATAATGCCTCTGTTAAAAGTTACAGGATCTTTTTGAAAGCCTTGCCAGGAGCAAATCTCTTATTCGATACTTCGACAAAACTTTGTAAAATATAAATCGAAAGCGATATGCAGCCTTCTTTACTTTGGCTATGGCGTCTCTTTCGATTTAGCAACGCTCGGAGTACACGTGGCAGAAACGTCGATCGAATTTTCACCTGAATGTATCTTATCGAAGCGTCTCTGTGGAATTCACAAACCGCCTGGAATTTCACGATTCCACTCGTTGAACCTCAAACGACGCGATTAGTCGAGAGGGCCATGGAATCCAGAGGTTTCGTTAGCAGCCAAACAATCGACTCTAGAAATTGTCGCGAATAACAACAAAACTATTACGAAATGATCAATGGCAAATATTTTGTCGAAACAGAAGCAATTTGCCGTAAGCAATTAATGCCTTTACATCATTTGCTTCACATAAAGACACATTTAAAATGAAAGACAATTACGAACAACCATTACAATTTTCATTTTAACAATCTCGGAATAGAATTAATCCAACTGAAATCCATCTGATAAGAACAAAAACTTTCGAAGTTACTTGCAAATTCTAATTGAAATTAAATAAGAGTCGTGATTATGAATGAATATTTTCCTTAACGATTGAAATAGTATTTCGTAATACTAAGATAAATACGAAACAGTAAGATATTTAATGAACTTCTGGCGTAACAATTACAACCGTAAAACATTGACAATAAAACACGTAGATTCTTGCAAATGGTGCACAACGCGCATTGTCGGATTTGCAGCGAAAGAAATAAACTTCCTTTTTTTTTTTTTTATCTTTCCCCAAATGATGATTCTGTTTATATACAGACAAAAAAAAAGAGAAAGAATGAAAAAAGCAACGGAAAAGCCATCAATATTTTCCATTCGACTTTTGGCTGTTCAGACAATTTAGTCGAGGGAAGGGAAGAGGAAAAAGCGAAATGGACAATGGCAACGTGCGCGAGAGCGAGAAGGAAGACTATAACGAAAGAAAATCCCGGGTATTGTCGTAGAGGCTTTCGTACCAAAATGAAATTCCCCCGGATCCCCGCATACCCAGATGGTATTCTCTCTGCTAGCGTGCTCTGGATAAATCAGTCCGGATTTCTCTTGAAAAATTTCCCAGCTCTTTGTCTCTCACCCACGCGTCAATAGTTTAATGTGGCATTGGTCAAGTCTATGGACTCTCATAAAAAAAGCTATAGTTCTGCATGGCGGATGCTTAAAAAATCAACTTCGATTCATATGTTTTCCAGTAATTTAAAACGGTAATGAGAAAAACAGTTTGGAATATGAAGGCTGCACTGAGAGAAATTTTAGTAGTTTTTCGTACCAGCAACTATATTTTAGATGAATTATGCACAACTATATAATTTAGTCATGACTACTAAAAAGCTATTAAAAACTTAGTAGGATATACCTAGATAAAAAAGTTAAAGTTAAAAGTTAAACATATTTCTCTCAGTGTGTTTCGTGGCAATTTGCAAAATAAAAATGTAATTTATTGAAAAAAAAAAAAAAAAAAAAAAAGATATACGTCAAGTCCGATGGAATAATTAGGCTTTTGATTTGAATACGAGTTAATTTGGAAATAATTTGGGCAAAACAATTTCCGTCAATTGCGCAGAACAATTTAATAATTTCGAAAGTCTATCATAAATAACTGATTACAGTGATCAGTGTCATCATCATCGTCATCATCAAATATGAATTTTGTTGTCTCCGGTTGGTGGGATATTTTTAGCGTGAGCGTAGAGTGCGTTATTGATCAATTTTCATGAATAATGATTTTATTAAATGCCTTGGTTTACACGAAGGTACGCACAAATGTGACACCGGGTGGACAAGCTAGGAAATTTACGATTGCACGCGGCGAGCATTAAATGCAGCCAACAGACGCGAGTGCCTGGCAAATCATGATGCACAGTTCACGAAATTCAGGAGAACGAGCTCCACGGCAATTGGTGCATAATGATCCACATAAATTACTCTACGATCCTTGTCCAAAACAATCCGGAAATCCAGTTCACTCCCTAATGCATTCAAATGCCGGAAACGGCGACGCAGATGACATAGCCAATTGACATACGTTCTCCAAAGCATCATCCAATGATACAGTAAATAACTGTAACTGTTCATTCGCGATAGACTTCGACCAATAATTACTAATAAAATTACTCAATCTGTAAATGGGCGTTAATTTATCAGCCATTCGTCTGAAAATTGCAGACCAATTTGTATTTTGCCATTCCTAATAATATGTATTTGTGCGAAAAATTAACATGATAATGCCATTTGTGAAAAAAAAAAAAAATAAATAAATACATTATGCAAGTGAAATTGCTGAACTGATGAAGTGATTATTTGAAAATAAAAAATAACGTTGGACGAAATGGATAAGAAATTAAAATTACTGAAACGTGTAAATCTACGGAATAATTTGTTAAATTATAACGAATTATTGAAATGATGCAAGATAAATGTGATAAATGTATTACGATGAAGAAAGTATTGCATACGAATGAATTTGGAGTGGAGTAAAATCTCGTTTATTTTACGTTGATTGGAGCAAAAGCATTCGTATATTTTCTCTAAGGGAGTGTTCCTACGATCTATGTGAAAGGTGTTCTGAATCAAAATAGATGAGAGAAAGAAGGTGAAAATAATCGAGAGTTATTTCGAATGAAACGGAACGTGCAACTATATTTCACGATTTGATTTCATGGTGTAGAAATTTATCTTAGAAATTACTATTATTGGACTGATATTAAGTAAAAACCAAACGAAATTAAACAATGAATTTTCGTTACAATAATTCAAGGCACGTTTAGATTTTTCATTTAAAGAAAATATATGCAATAACATGACATTTTTTCATTTAAATTCATCATGATTAACGGAAAAACAATTGGCAAACAAAGAGAAAAAAAAAAAAAAAAAAAAAAATGGAATATCAAAATAATATTTCCAGGACGTCTCTGAATTCAACTGCAAGTAATACGATTCCAATGCAAGATTCAATGATGCATATTAATTAGCAATAATGGTTTTGTATTGCCATTATTAAACATTAATGTCATTCGTGCGAAATCACAGAGATACATTTTGGCAATAGTGTTACGTGTATGCATAATTATTCTTAATCACGACCGAGCAAAACTTAATTACATGGAATCCATGATATTGATCAACTTTATCACACACAATGGGAATAAACGAAACAATATTTTCTCAATCTCCAAAACCCGGACATAAATTGAAACCGTTTTACCTCTCCATGTATAATAAAGAACCAAAACCTTTCATTTCATAGAGCATATCCCATACAACAAAATGCGCACCGAACCTCTTGATCACTACACAATTGTATCCAACACAATACTCATAATCACAGTAGCTGATATTGTTTCAGACCGCGGAGAAATCAAATTATAGTATGAGGGCAACAATATAGACAGTATGGATAAGTACGAGCATGGTACAGCCAACGGAGATAGGAATGGGGATTTCGCAAGCCCATATTGTTGGCTCATCAAGTTGATTATTAGACGGGATTCCACTTCCATAACGAGTGTCATTCAAGCGCAGCTGTTTTTGCCCTTAAATCGTTAGCGGCATTCAGCGAATCTGGATTAATTTGCGACACAAAAGTCCGTTGGTGAATCGCGATGGTCTCGGAAACAGATGCGCTCACGTATGTCGTATTAATCAAAGATCCTCCCTTCCCACCCACGCCCCCCCCCTCCCCCCAATCTCCTCCCGCACCAACATGTAAAGGACTTGGGAAACTATTCCAGGACTCGAAAATTATTCGAGAATAAGTAAGGCGTATAATTTTCTGAAAACGCTCTTCGCAAATCCTCGCCTTGTAGTTTCGAAGCCTTGCATTAATTAACGTCGTTTAGCCTGATTGGATTTTATCGGGATAATTGCTATTTTTGATACGTTTATTTAATCGATCGATCGATATCCGCGCGAACACAAAGCCAAGCGTCCCGATGAATATTCTATTTTCATCGTGGGATTGATTTTATTTTGTTACGCAAATTCGCTGGAAAATGATTCAAAGAGGAACCGAGGGAGAAAGAAGAAAAGCGATGGCCGATTAATCGTTCCTTGCAGCGAGAGAACCTGCTGTAGCCTCCAGTAATTTCCGGGCTCGAATTGGAATATGATTGCGTTAACGTGTTTCGATTCGTACAGCGTCCGAGGATAGGCTTGTTTCATTATTCCTAATGCATTGACGAAGGCGAGCGAGAATTATATTCAAAATAACAGACCGGGTAATGGAATAATGACGTCGTCGTGTTGCCCCTCGTGATGGCAATAGCGAGACATTGACGAAAATGCCTAGCGACGATCAATGATACACTCGGCACAAAAATATTTGGTAATAAGATACGGATCAAAGCCTGAATTATTCAGATCACGAAAGCCAGTTGTAATGAGAAATAGATCACGGGGATCGAGCATCGCGAAACCCGATTACCGCTTCAATTGAGAAAGATTGTTAAAAATCATTTTCAACTCCAGCCTTTTTGGAGAAAACGTGTTTTAATACAGTTTATTTATTTAACAACATTTTCTGCTGGTTTACAGAACATTAAAGCATTAAAAAAATTCGTTTACGTAATTTTCATTCACAGAATGCAAAGAAAAATTTCAAAACGTTAAAAACTAATATTACTGAAGTCAATTAGAATTTCATAGCATAAACCCAAAGTCTGTTAATTTTGCTTTAAATAACGCTGAAAGATTCAACGAATTCCTCATCTCCTCCTAAACATTTACTCGGTTTTCTTGTAAACCGATTTAAAAAACATCTTCGTCGTATAATTCTCGTGCCCGACAAAGTAACGTTAAAATTTTCACGAAAGGATAAGTTTAAACGCCAAACAAATGAAAAATAAAGTAAGAAATGACGCTCGGTGGTCTAATATATCGTTAAATAAATTATGTACGTCGCTCGTAGAGCGATTCCCGAGCAACTCTGCTAAGGCTTATGGAGTATACGTGCTGGGGAATCACGCAAGGTAATCTCTCTTTCGCCGTGGCTCTGTCCCTCTTGCTCTCAGAGGCATTAATTAGCTTCCAATTCCCTTCGCCATCAATCCTCAGCGTGCCCTCTAGTAAGTCACGCCAATGCTACCGACGCAATGTACTTTTATTTTACCCACTCGTATCATTTCGTCTATTCGATATGTTGTTGGTTTTCTGCTTTTCGTTTTCATACAAATGGTCAGATCTCAGTAAGAGAGTCGTTCTACAAATACTCGACAACGCTGCAATCCTCATATTATAATGCAGGATCAGCGAAATGCTTTTATTGAGACCATAAAGTCGCCTGCTCTCAAAATTACGTTACACGTTATTAAGATTAAATTCAGATTTGTTTGCTGATCTTTGTCTTTGAAGGCGCGAGAGTGGTAGGAGGGGAGGGGGCTAATTTAAGGTAACACTTTAATTGCGGTTAAAGTAGGTTATTTGGGAGGATTATAATTTGTAATAAATTTCATATACTGAGCAAAATTCTTAACAAAATATCTATAAAATTTCGTTGGGAAATTGACCATACTACTATAAGTTCCTGATAGAAATTGTCAACGTTGGCTGAACGTCGATTTTGTAACGTCAATCCAATGTTGACGAATATTAATTAGTAATACTTTCGATATATTTACTATACTTAACATAAGAAAAACTTGTATGATAATTTGACACAAAATATTATAAATATAGCTTTAATGTACAGAAATGACAGGATATCCTATGACTACTCAATTGGTATAGTAATTATTATGAAAATTCTAATAAATATTGTGATGACATTTTTCTCCGTGTAGGGGTGCCAAAAATCGCTATATTTTTGGGGCCAGAAAAGAAAATTAAATTGCTGTAATATAAAAAAAAAGCGGCAAGAAGGGCCTTTCAAACTGTAACCTATAAAGTAATTGTGTATTCCAAATAGTATAAATGTGGTTTTCGCCAAATAGAATGAACTAAATAACATAAAATAATTAATTAATTTTGGACATTTGAAAGTCTGGCCCGGTGTCTCGATATTATAAGGGTTACGGACTACTTTGCGATAAAAACGGTTTAAACGGAACTTTAAACTTTATAATATGGCAAAATGAACTGGGGAAGAAAGAAAAAAGAAGCAAAAATAGGCGTGTAAAGTTTATTTCGGGGAATGAAAGTAAATAAAACAGCATGATTATTGATTTTGAGGGGTGACAACGCGCTAAAAAGAAAATACAAGAAAATAGTGAATTATGATCATGATATATTTTCAATTTGTGTATTTGTTTATGGAGAATACAATGATATAATGAGATTCTACAAACAAACTTGTAATAAAGCGATGCATGGCTTGGTAGAGGATCGATAAAAGAGAACAAATTTTAAATTTTAAGTAATTTCATTCATTGCTTAAGAAATTGTTTTTATTTTTGTAAATGTCGGAGTTATTAAACAAGAGATACAAGTTCCTTTTTCTGTAAAACTTGAAACCAATAAATTTTTGTATCTTAACCCTTCGTACTTACACTGGGTGATTACCACCCAGTAAAATTCATTAATTTCCATAAAATTGTCAAATTTTAGTAAACTTTAATTTTTTTACGTGCCAAATATGATACATTTTTTCTGAAGTAATATGTTAATACACTGTAGATACATTAAAGTTTACTTATGAATTATTTTATCAATATATAATTCATCATTCCAAAAAATACAGCTATTTTAAAATGACTATGGGTGGTAGTCAACCAGTGTCCGTTTTACGTTTAATAAAAGAAGTTGTAGCCAGTGATTTTTATTGGGCCTCACAGGCCTCAAAATTTTCGCCACAAAGTCCCAACGAATGGGAAGGGCGTGAGCTCGTCTTTTTTTATATTATTTTTTTTTGTATAAAGAAAGCGGCACGGCACGGTACAGCACGAATATTCGCACCAACTCACCACGTTTTTCGTGTAACTGTTTGATAATGAAAGGATAAAAAAAACCAAAGCGCGTTATTTAAAAAAAAAGGTAAAATGAGGGAAAATTTTATAAAACTTCAAAAGAGAAGAAAAAGAAAAACGGAGGAAAATCGCGTTTGTCGCTTGAGCCGGTCGAGATAAGAGAGACAAAAGGCAGGGCCGCAGCGACGTGCGAAGCACGCCGCTGTGCCGCTTTGGGCGTGCGCGTGGTGAGTTGAGGCGCGGTGGGAAAGCGTCCGGCCGCCGCGAGGCACCACGCTACAAAGTGTAAGTGCGAAGGGTTAGATATTCTAGAAATGTCGATTCTACGAAACTACACTGTGAAAAAAATGTAGTTGAATCAACTAAATCATTTAATTATAGGTTTCATGACCAAATGATATACTGTAGGGGAGAGTGGGGCAAGTTGGATCACCAAAATAATTGTATCCATATTCAAATAACAGAAGGGTGCGTTCTTTTTTGTGATCCAATTTGCCCCACTCTCCCATACATGCGCGAAAAACAAATCTATTTACATAATTACTAAAACAAAAAATTTAGATCAATGGTACATGTTTTTTGCTACATGAATTTTACCAAATTCATTTAGTAAAATCAACCAAATGTTTAGTTAACCATACATCAAACATAAATTTTATAAGATCAATCAATATCTTGATCCAACTTGTTGAAATTCATTTGCGCGAAATATATTAATACTTTAAATCGCATGAGCGAAAGCAAATAGATCACTTGCGCGAAAGCAAATCAATCACCTGCGCCAATAGTAATCAGTCATTTGCTTAGGAAGTCTGAAGCTATCCTGGTGATTTTATTTCAATATCGATCGTTTGATAAATAATATATCTGCAGCTCCATGATAGCAACAACCTATGGTTCGTCTACCATTTGCACATTCGTAGCAATACCCTTTAATACCAATTACTCCGAAAGAATCTGGTACGTATTCGTACCAGTAGTATTTCGTGATTTTATATTGAATTGTACGATATTTTTTGTTGTTTTAAGTATTCCAAATGAATATTATCGTCCTTGTTCATCATTTAAGGTAAATATGAAACAGCTTGAAATAACTGATAGAATCCAGTAAATAAAAGTTTTAAATCATTCTCAATCAGTTCAGGAAAATCTGTTAAATGAGATATTAATCGTTTCCTGACGTTATTATCTAAAAAACAATCTATTCGACAAATTTAATCAATAGTAGAATGGGACAGTTATGGCGCGACAGAGGTTTCCTTTACTCCTATCGCTCCATAGCTGTCATAAGAGGCGTCAGGTGCCAGCCGGAAAACAGCTGGGCTTCCCTGACGTGGTAATTGCGTAATATACTATTAATAAAAATTTAAAATTAATTTAAAATAAAAACAGAGTGTATAAGTAGTTATTTTAATCTCTGAATATTTAGAAAATTTAGGAAAATGCTGTGTTTGTAGTCGGCTACGTTCGTCCGAAAGTTTCCCCCTGCATACCTATTGCCAGAGTCATCTCGAAGATGGTGCTGCTATCTGAAAATTAAACGGGGATATTGCACCTGCATATCCATCGTCAGAGTTACATAAAAGATATAGGTGCTGGCATAAATCTATTTGGATATGTGCCCTCTACCCGGCGCCCTTCTATAAGTACATATAAGTTTAAGGCTACACCTGAATGAGTAAAAGAATGAATGAAAGAACAATACTTTCTATTTTACCGAGTGCATTATAATAAGATTAATAAAAAAAAATTAACAACGGTTGATATTCTTATTTGCATGTAAGATAAATAAAAATGTATAATTTAATGAAATTACATTTAATACAATTTTACGATATAAATTATTTTTTTTACGATTATATTTTTTTACGATATAAATTATTTAACGTTGTACATGGACGGTACTCAAATACCATCAAGAGCTCTTCAGCCTAATTTCGGTGCTAACCTGTATGTAGACGCGTACCACACCCTATTCTCGGGTACAGGTATTCATTTTACGAACGAAGGAAACTGTATTACTCGAGAAAATTATGCCAATGGATATTGTTTATTTGCTTTCGATTTGACACCGGATCTATCGGCAAACAGTGATTCTCATTGGAACCTCGTCAGACATGGAAGTATTAGACTCGAAGTACAATTTGCAAAAGCTCTCACGGAAACTATTAATTGCATAATCTATGCAGAGTATGATAATATTTTGGAAATCGACTCCAACCGTCAAATAATTGTGGATTATGCAGGATAAAAAACTTAAAATTAAATACATTATTGAAATTCGTGCCATTACTAAGTTAGACGCGAAACGCTGAACAACTTAAAATACATGAATAGTTTTGAGATTCTAAGCACAGTAAAAAATTTACCGGTAAGAACAAAAGGAGTCTACCCAGCCGATCAGATACCTCAAAACTGGGAAAGACCTGCGGCTCTTGTGTTCAATACAGACGATCATACAAAACCAGGTACTCACTGGGTCAGTATTTACGTTGACGCAGAGGGAAGAGGACTATATTTTGACAGTTATGGATTCCCACCAATCATCAGAAACCACGTTCAACGAATTCGAAAAAACTGCAAATTCTTCGAGTAGAACTCTCTTCAACTTCAAAGTGAAACATCTCAAGTTTGCGGACATTATTGTGTTATGTTTTTATATTTTATGTCTCACGGTATTAATTTCAATGCATTTCGAGCTATCTTCAACACCGATTTTAAAACAAATGATACAAATGTTAGAGAATTCTACAACTCATACTTGAATAAAAAAAAAGAAAATGTTTTCAATAAAAAATATCATCGTTGTATTCAACTGTGTTGTCCAATGAAACATAATCAATAAATAATGTACTTTACGTAGATTTAATGTTAAGCAAATATGTCTTGACGACTATATTACGCAATTTAATATCACTTTATGTATACCAGATTTTAAAATAAAAATATATTATGTACGTTTTATTTTCGTGTGGTTATTTAATGTAACTTTGATACTAATACATAATGAATTTCAAACCTGTGCTCTCTCTCTCTCTCTCTTTCTCTTTAAAAATTTGAAGAAATTTTTATTTATTCATTTTAATCTCGAATATATCGTTCATATAAAAATACAAAAAATGTCTTCTCACTTTAACCACAAAAACGATATTATTTATGATTTATAAGAAATAACATTTTTTTTTTTAAATTAAATTATGTATATCTTACATTTTTATAAGAAGAAAAGGTCGAATAAATTAGCAA
>JABFQA010001222.1:0-14555 GCA_022817065.1 Probaryconus sp. ZL-2020 | reverse complement strand
AAAAATCAACTGTACATTACGTACTTGGAACATTACTAAAAAAATGAACTTGTAATTTTCTGAAAAATGGTTTCTGGCTTATTTTGATACATAGAACATTCTGTATACTTTATTTATTAAATAAAGTTTAAGTATATCTTACATTATTATATTGAGCATTGCAGTGTTGTAATGTCCACATATTTGCACAGCAACAATTTTAAAAGAAATATGCATTATAGCCACATATATGGCTCCTACGTTAATAACATAAGTAATACCAAAATTTGTTTCAAAAAGTCGGAATTCCATATTAATGATAAAATTATCTGGTCGAGTTTCGTTTAATGGTTTTAAGAAATCAAGAACTTTTGGTATGAATGGTAGCATCAGAAGAAAAGTACCAAATAGTATGCTCGTTACTAGAAAAAATTACTGATATCATACGGTGCGTATTTTTTCACTTTGTAAACGAAAGAAGAAAGAAACCTACACAATTTCGAAATGTTTAGACGATAAAGTGTTAAATATATGATACAACATACCTCGATATAACATGTGTTCAGTTATTCCTACGAAGACATGGCAGATGGTTTAAAAATTGCAAAAAGTGTACCAATCCTTTTTCAACTGTAATTTCATTGTATGAGTATCATATATGACACCTAATATTACAAACAATATGGGAAAGAGGTTCTCATTTCTTGATATATTAATTAATCAGACAATTAATATTTATTTATTCCCTGTAAATTTATGATTATTTATACAGTTACCTAAAATTTTCAAAGACGTGATTCTACATTGTAATATTTGATATTGAAATATTTTACATTCACTGGTATTTCTGAACAGATTCCAGTCAAGAATCCAAAATTCAAGTAGCCTTTTTGCCTACGTATGGTGCAGTAAAATTATGCACCAAATGAAATATTGTTTTATAACTTGTCACAGTATCAAAAATATTATATTACTCCAATGATGACTTACAATTTTTAATAATGCGAAATGATTTATACGAAAAACATATAATAAAAAATGTCCCATGAAATATAACATATTTGTGCACAATTCATCCATATTATGTTTAACTTTCAGTAAATATTGTGCCTGAAATTGTAATTTACTTATTGTATATCGCAATAATAAGAATATCGTCTATATATATTCACCTGCATTTTGAATACCCAAATACTAGTAAGTAACAACAGAATTGAATATACAAATCTTATATAAAAATGTTGATAAGGCCATAAACAAATCAATATTTGAGGGTATTTAACTAGTCTAAAATAATAGCTGTCTAGAATTGTTTTTTCTTCACAATCTATAAATTCAGCGATTTTTCTTTTAGATTTTCTTTTTTGCAGTTTCATTTTGCATCAATTTTATATAAATACTATTAAAGAATTAGTAAAAATGGTTTTATCTTAACAAGTGATAAATATCACAAAATTATAATTTAAGTACTACAATATTCGAGAAGAACCAAAATTATAAACATTCTTATGTGCTTAATTCACGTATGTGAAGGCTATAACATTTGTAGTATTACTGATATTGTGCATACAATTTTATTAAAAATTCTTGTAATTGAATAGGTAAATGCACGATGTTAAATTAATAATATGTATAGAATTATTAATTGTAATTTCTTTTTATTATGGAAGTTATTATACACACACAATAATTTAACATTATTTATTCAATAGATACAAGTGAATTATAGGTTCTGTATATTCTTAAGATATAACTTTTTTCCTTAATAATTAGCTCTGAAAAATATCATTTTCATTTTTCTTGATTCTTATTTAAAGTGAGTATTTTAAATAATACTAATTTTCTTACTTACTTTTTATAGAAATTCTAAATAGAATTGTAATAGATGATATACACAATATAAGAGAATTTAAAAGTCGTTTCTTAAACACGTTTCGTCGATTTGATTTGATCATATTAATGATCTTAGTGAAACTAAAATACGATTCAAATAAATTTATCGTGAAAGATTTTTATTGGGATTATATGAAATATTAGATTTCTAAAAGTCGTAGATAATTATAGATAAGTGAAATACAAAAAAAAAAAAAAAGCAAAAATATGGTCAAAGGTGCTACTCAGTCTGAGCTGGATCCAAAATCCGCTCGCTCGACAGGACATAATTTTTCACTCTGCGCAAATTGTTTTTTGGTCTGGGTGTACTTTTCTTCTAAGTTTACATTTATTGGCTTCGCAACAACACTAAGAACAGCAAGGATAGAAATTGATTTTCTTCATCCATAGATTACCTTCTCTCCCTTCTTAATAACATGAACACGAACTGGACCTTCATAGATTTTTGCTTTCAATGTATCTCGTGGCTTCACTTCAGAACACATGTTTCAACATTTGATTTTCCTCTTAAAGATTCAACATTGTAGTTAACGACAAGTAGACAAGTAGAGTAGATTCATTTTTACGAAGTTTGCGGGGGGGAGTTTCATCATTTCAATTCATCATTTCGTTTCATCATCATCATCATAAACATCATCATTGAAATCGCTTGAGAGGGCTTAAAACGTTTAATCCACATTGGGCTTCAGCGGGCGTTGGAGACGGACATCTTTTTCAGCATCATCAATATTAAATTATTTTTATTACCCATATTTACCCATATAAACTTCTTGAAGCATAAATAACCTCGATAAACAACAATTTAACTAACTGGTTTCTTCTTTATATAGTTGTCGGTTCAGTTCCTGGAAAAAGGCTAGTGATCAACAAAGTGAGAGCAGACGTCCTTGGAAAACTCTGCTTCTTTCCTCCTCCTACCATCCAATCCATGAACTTTCCTGAGTAGCAGCGGACCATACAATATTACAACACTGGATCTTATATATATACTGCATCTTGGTACCTATCTACCGCATGTGAGAAACGTGTGCGCAACAATTAGAACAGAATTTTTCAACAATTCCTAACAATAAAACCTGAAAATTACTTTTCCTATATGTTCAAATTGCATTTTTCTGTTGTTCTATGTCATTAATCATTATACGTAACGTTGTTTAATTTCTATACAACAACAAAACGTATAACTTGTTGCTTCCTTTTCATATAATGTCCATCTAGTGTTGTTGACTGTAATCTTGAATGGCTAAAAGTTGATACGAAGTATGGAAGTTAGTCAGCAGATAGCGTGTAAAGTACAGACACTATGCGATCGTTGTCAATGCAGGAAATTGTAGAAATATTACGTTGAAATATACTTTCGAATATAAGCATATTATAAAACGTTATTTGGGCTTTATTCGTAATCTTCGACACTATGAAAGTCTCAAATTTGTTTTCTGATTTGAGGGCTAACGAAGCTTACCAAATGGTATGTTGGCTTGCTTAAAAGTTTAATAATTTTTAAGCTTTTCCAATATTTTAGGTTACTCGATTATAAGCTTCTGAATTATATAAAAATTTAACAGTTATGCAGTATGTTTTAAGATAGACATCAAAATATATTCTTCAAAAAACGACCAAGACATTTTGAATGACCTTGCACTTGCACTTGTTCTCTGAAAGTTTTACATTTAGGTTTCCGCAACTATCCTTGTCTATCTAACTGTGGAGTGACGATAATCTTTCTCACTCTTAGCTCTAGTTAAATAGTTAAAATCGTATGTATTACTAATATTTGTTAACAAATTTCAGATAACATTTTGGCATTGGATGATAATTTTTAATAAATGGAAGGATAATTTAAATTTTATTACTTGAAGCAACTGGAATATATTGTGAACAAAAGAGATCACACCTGCTTTAACCATTAATGAAGGTATAAACTGAAG
Source organism: Probaryconus sp. ZL-2020 (assembly GCA_022817065.1). Taxonomy (NCBI): domain Eukaryota; kingdom Metazoa; phylum Arthropoda; class Insecta; order Hymenoptera; family Scelionidae; genus Probaryconus; species Probaryconus sp. ZL-2020. Next base: position 10,755 of record JABFQA010001222.1, on the reverse strand, counting down.
GAATGTACAAAATAGACTTTACATGATGAAAAATGAGATTAAACTGAAATTTGATACGCACAATTTCCATGATTAGGTAATTGAAAGGTTTAAACTCATGCGTCATATGAAAGCGTCTGTAAATTATATTATTCGTAAGATATTCTAAAAGATTGCGATAGAAACATTTTTACAAATATTTGAAATAAAAGATTATGAAAATTAGAATAACTTAATTATTCGTAAGCATAAATTTTCATTCGAGAAATATCATACGTTCATTTAACGTACTTCCTGTTTCTAAGTAAAACGTATAGATTAATGAAACGTGAACTTCCTAAAAGATTTGTCAATAAGAGTTTTCCAGCTTTCTCATTAATATCGAAATTTCTAAATGAGAAAATTTTATCAGGTTCGAAGGTATGATTCATATCAATAAAAAAAGTCTAAGCTAAAATACGTCCTAAATTCTCAACATTGTTTTCACAATTGATTTCTGCACACATCCTGTGACGCGCCCTTTTTCGTCACTCTTTAAACACCATGTTCTCAAAAGTGAAACCTGGAATTATTTGATCTGTGTAAATAATACGCACATCATAAGAGAAGCGTTTTGGCTTGTCTAACGTTCAGTATAATTTAGAACTTTATGGTACACGAATCTACTTTGAACATTATCGAGTTTTACTGCTTGTCAATTTTTTAACGACGTCATGGGAAAGTGCAGATTTTTAATTTTTGTTCACGTCTTTTGGTTATTGAACGTACATTACGTTTTCAGTGAGAACGTGGAAAATTGTGGTGGAACATTTTCTGGATATCAGTATACGATCAGCAGTCCAAATTATCCTGCGAATTTTCCAGCAGATCAAAACTGCATTTACATTTTAAAGGGAAACAACGCACCTCAGTGCGAACCAATTTTTTATCTGCAGTTTTTGGACTTTGACATAAAAGCTACTGAGAATTGCCAGGAAGAATTCCTTCGCGTTGGAGACCGTCACATTTACTGTGGAAGCACTCAAAAGCTGAAGAAATTTCCAGCGAACGATGGCGAATTACGAGTAGTTTTTCACACGTCGAATCAACGTTCGAATAAAAGAGGATTTAAGATTTTGGTTACAGTTGACTGTGCAACGAATTATGAGATTGCTGTTAAACAAAACAGGCAAGACAATTTGATTTTATATTATAGTTACATAAATTGATTGTTCGCTTTATGTTAATGCCTTCTAAATAAAAAAAAAAAAAAAAATTTTGCAGGTCATTATTCAACTTCCCTGTCACAACGGAATCCAGCGATGTCTTTACTAATTTATATTACGAAGGTGTCGTAAACAGAGAAACCTCAAAAAGTAATCAATTTACGCCAATAAATAATCCCCAGGTTCATTCAAGAACTAATGAAACGCCAAAAAACAATGTTCACATATCAACATACTTGTTTCTACCGCCTGCTGACAAATTTAACACATCAAAATCAACTGTTAACGTTCCATCCCAACAAAGCGAAAAGGTTGAAATGCAAAATGAGATTCCAATTCAAAATCAGATACCAAGAAAACTGTGCTTGTCACAACGTAGTTCAGATTTGAGTAAAAAAGATGCTGAACCATTATCTCCATCTTTCGATCTCAACTGCGATCAAAATACAGATACTTCCTTAGTAAACTCAGACCATAATGTTCAGACACGTTTGAATACTGGAATATACAGTACGATAGACGAACCAAATCAAAGTTATCCAAGCAATTACTATCCAAATAATTATAATCCAGGAATAGACAATTACGGTGGAGATAATCTGAATCCGAATGTCAACGGTTGGAACAATTTAAATCCATATCCAAATAATGTGTATCCAGTTAATCCTTATCCAAATAATGTGTATCCAATTAATCCTTATCCAAATAATTTGTATCCAGTTAATTCTTATCCAAATGTTAATAATCCAAATTATTATCCAAATTATGGTGGTGGAGGATATTCAACTATCGAAGGATCTAACAATTATCCTGGATATGGAAATGGTTATGGGTATGGATATGGCAATGGATACGGTTATGGCAATGGATATGGTTTTAATGGACCGTTTGCAGGAGGCGAGTGTTGCAGCACTGTATATTCATCTCCCAGATTTTTAATCTCAAGTCCTGGTTTTCCAAACTTTGTTCATACAACAACTCCATACAGTTGTGGATACACCATACAAAGATTTTCCCCTCAAGTGTGTCAACTCAGACTGAATTTCCGGTTCTTCAATTATGGTCTTGAAGACTCATTTTGTTCAAATGGTTACGTGGAAATTGATGGTCAACGATTTTGTGGTTGTCGTACTGGATTTAGTATTGTTTCTCCATTTACTGATTTTGGCACAAAAAGATTAAACGTCAGATACGTTGGACTCCCACGTACGAAATTCAGTGGTTTTCTTTTAGAAGTCATTCAAGAAAATTGCAACTATAATTACAATTATAGGTACAGATATAAAAAGGATACATCTGCTGTAGAAAATGAAAACAATTCTACTGATAGCGAAGGAAGTGATAGGGAAAGGAGACATTTGGGATATTCTTATCAGTTTCCAAGTAAAGGATTTTTAGGAGGAAAGGGCAACAGGCTGAGTTATTATGGTGGTCGAGGTGTGAATTCTGCGAGCCAATGTTTATCCAGAGTATTTTTCGATTGGGTTTTGGCGTCAAAAGAAGCATTCCTGAGAAATGTTAGATGTCCTGTGAATGGAAATGCGCCTTTAGCAAAACTAATTTCATTACCTGCAGAAATAACTGGACGGAATTTGTACAATGGTAAAATTGTTGCTGAATGCAATGTTTTAAATGGACGGGAAGCTATTGTGTCATCGTCAGGATATCCCAACTCTTATTCGGATAATTTAACTACATGTTACAGGTAAATATTTATTTAAATTTTGAATTTTGAATTTTTATTTGAATTTTCTGAAAAATTGAACCAATTTCTTTAATTCAATAAAAATGTAATATTTTCTAGAATTCAAAAACAACCAGGAATGTGTCGACTAGAACTATCGGTATTTGATTTTGATTTGGAATCAAGTGTAAATTGTACAAAAGACTTCATTCAATTTAATGGACAAACTCAACGATATTGTGGACAGAGTTTGATTGGAAAAACCTGTAAGTGAATTAAAAATATCAAAAAATTTAACATAAATAAAACATAGTCTGTACATTTTTATTATAATGAAATAATTTTGTGAACATATAAATTTCAGTAAATTTTGACGTGTCAAAAGTAAATGGATTGCAAATAAATTTCAAAACTGACGCAAATGGAACCGGTCGAGGATTTACCATAGGATATAACCAATTCCCATGTTGATTGAATAAATGAATTACGTATACAATATGTACATAAATAAAATAGAAAATATTTTTTTATTTACAGTTAAATTTACATTCACAACTGCAAACAGTATTTGTATTAATTTGTACGTTTAGTTAAATAAGTTATCGTAGAATAAAATTTACTTTTGTTTTGTACTTTAATGTTAAGGAATATCACAACATTTTTATAACAATTTTTAGTTAATAATAATTACCAATTGTCTTTTTTAAAAAATGTTTATCAAGTTTGATCATTGTTCTCTTGTGGTTCTGTTATAACGTCAGGTGTTAATTCTTCAGTGGTTTGTACTGTTTCTTCTGGTGGTTTTGTTTTTAATTCTTTGTCCATGTGAGTATATAAAATTCCAACTATTTCGTAAGCTTTTGTGTACAATTCTTCTACAGTCTGTAATAATTAATGAACAATATAATTTAAGAATTCAGTATTATAATTATTGTATTATTACGTTTTATATTCAATAAAATAACATGAAGTAAAATCTGTTTTATTTGATTCCACGAATTGTCACAACCAAATATTACCTGCACATCCTTCAAGTTTTTTACTGCGTCAGATTCGTAATGTAAACGATTATAATCCTCTTGAGATAACATATAACCATCTTGAATATCTTTAACGGATTCTTGTTCTTGTAACATCTTTTCAATTTCTATATTACTTAATGGTACCTGAAAAAGATTACTTCAATAAAAGTACTTTAAATTTGAATTTATACTTCAACTGTTGAATACCAATTTTTCCTTGTCCCCGACATAAATTTTCTTCATGTAAATTTCTTCATCATCATCATCTTTTACAACTTCTTCCTCCTTTTGTTCAGGATACAGAAATCGATACAATGAATTTCGCATTTTCACTTTTTTTGGAGCACGCTATCATATAATTAAATCTATATTAGATCTATTTACTTAGTTGATGTAACCATTTGTAATTTTACATGGCAATCTTTAAAGTAAAAATAGCTATCCTTAAACGTTAGATCCAAACGTAATAGTTCATAAAATGAAAACCTACCATAATTCTTCTTTTTTCTATTAAAGAGTCACAGTACAAATACAACTGAAATAAAGGATATTGATGAATTTCAGGCGGTGCTTCTTGAACAGGAATAAGTCGATGAAGAATCATATTTTTCGTTCTCATTAATTCTTGTTTCTAAAAAATATTTTCTATAATTAATACGATCTGACTATGAAAAAACTGTTCCAGAATATTGTATAGAATTACAATGCTCTTGACAAAATCTGATTTATGATGATTTGCTGATTTTCAAGAAAAATCAATTTTCGATAATAAAAAGGTTTTTAAGGTAATAACAAACTCAATAATTTTGTTTATTACTGTAAATAACTAACTATCTCATTGTCCTACATTAAAGTGAATGGCCGATGGTACAATCAAAATGAGCCAAAAGCATGCAACTTCTGTCTTGGATTATTTATTTTTCTCGTATATTAAATGAAATTTTTGTGTCAATAATGCATTGTGCGGCACAAAACTTCATGATCCTGTCTTTTTAGACCATATTTTCGTTCGTTTCATAATTTCAGTTAATAATGCAGATGTTGTATATTCTTTATTCATATGAGTCACGTAATTTGTTCGTTTTTATGAAACCAAACCAAAAAAAAAAAAATTATTATTTAATAACTTGAAATTAAAGCCTTACCTTTCTTTCTTCGATTCTAGCTTGTTGTTGTTTCTCGTGATTCTCTTTGATTTTTGACATAAGCTTTAGCATATATCTTTTATCAGTTAATCGGACGATATTACTTCTCATTAACATTTCAAGTTTAGTTTTCACAGAGGGGATTCCAATGCTGATTATAAAATAATACAATATTCAACAATAAAATGTATGTTGAAAGATTAAACTATTTTTTAGGCTTCTTAAACTTTTGATTCAATGATAAAAATATGATCATACATTGGTCAATGATTTTGATAAAGATTATCATGATACGAAGTTAACTACAATGATTGTGGATCATTAATTACGAATGATGATGTTTTCATACAAAATTAACATTTTTACAAATGTAAAGTGAGATACTTGCAATTAGAAGAATAGAAGTCAAAGGCAACGTCTCCTCCAATGATGCTCTAATAAAAGTCTATTAAAAAACATCGTCCCCATAAAAAAAATGCAAAGACGCACGTTTGCCGGTGAAAACATTCACGTCATATTGATATCAACACCTGGGCTGAAACGTCTTACACCTGACACATCCGAGCATCGAGGTCGTACTAAAGCAGAAATACACATCCTCACAAAGAGAGACGTTCGTGACTGGTGCGGGTGGTAACTCTACCAAACCATGCAAAAGAGACAACTAAATGACAGTGATTCAAGAAAATTAAACTACACGTGTCCAATATCAACACCGAAGTACACGGGCGTTACAGCCATTCTCTCCCTCACGCCAATACAAATTGTCTGCCTTGAACGATAAAAAGTTTCTATCTGTTAAATTACACCGTCAACCTATGCGACACGAATGACACGAATAACGTGAATTGTTACACTTGGGGAACTGTTTGTGGGTCAAATTAATTTTGGAAAAAAAAAAAAAAAAACTTCGATGGTGTTCAATTAAAAGTTCATTCCGTATTAATGACAGGGAATTTGTGTAATTATAGTTTACAAACTTGACGATACAGGAAGTTTTGAATTAAAACGTAGTTTGTTGAATTTAAGATGCTGAAGATATTGGATTATCTATAGAAATTAATGTGGTCTTCTAAATGCAATAACAATGTCGAAACTATTAGCTAATTGTTTAGGGATTAAAATACCTGGATTTGAAAAACTGAGCAAATTTTAGTAACTCTTCCTCGAAGCTGTATCTTCTATTTATGTGATTTTCCTCTATTCTTTTGCGGGCTGAATACAATCTGATTTTGTAGGTCATATTTCTAAGCCAATCATTAGTATCTTCTTCAAAAGGAAAAACTTCGTATTTAAGTTCTTGCGAGATAAGGAATTCAACAGTAGCCAAACAATCGTCTCGATTCATAGTTTGGTAAATTTCAGATTATTATAAAAAGTACTTATTTCACTGTAGAATTATTCGAACAGTGCTGTCGATGGCAAAGGTGAAAATAAAATGATCTAACGAGCGCGAGGAAGCAAATGAACGATAAACAAAATTGAGGGTGTTTAAAAGTTCCGAAAAGCTTCGGTGAATTCATGATTGCTCCCTTTTGAAGAGTGAAAGCTCGTAGCTCTTCCGACAGTTAATCCATATTTCTCGAAGTCTATGAAACTATTCTGCAATGTTAATCGGAGGATAGATTGTTGCTCAGATTGACAGCGTGACTTTTACGAAAACATGCAAGCGCAAATACATTTCATCAGCTTTTGATTTTTTGCCTTTTACGAAGGATATGCAAATGTAACATAATTGTTAACAATTTTAGTTTTATGGATTTTATAAATCGTAGAGTAATTTGGTCTAATTTCATTTTAATCGACAAATATAATCAGGTTAAATAAATGTTATTAAGATGGTTTGGTATAATTTCGTCGCAGACAATATTTATAATACTTACGCATATTTAACTGGTTCCTTCTCCCACCAATTCAATGTTCGTTCGTGAGGATCTTTGCTGAAAAGCATCAAATCCTCTTTTGTCAGTATGTATAATTTATTTATTCGATCGGATTGGTATTTTGATTTGGTTAACATTTTGATGTTATTTAATATAAATTTTTTTAATGTTTATTTTCGAAATATAATGAGCTAATTTTTGTTTAATGTGTTCTTGTTTATAAAGAAATGAAATACTATAATAATTGCTTATATTATGTACTTATAAATTTACAGAAGTCGAAACAAATGAAATGTAAAAGCTGAATTTAACAGAGAATGAAATTTAAAATTATCAACACGTGATGGATTATTTTCTTTTACAATCAACATAAATGGAAATGACATATTTAAAAGAAGAGTAAAGATATATATTTCTCAAAAAAACTTACAAATAAAATTTACGAGGTAATAACGATGTTAATACTATCGATTCATTTGTATTGTGGAATATAATTAACCCTTCGTGACGTGGTGGATTTTTTTAACATATTTCCTGTATGTGGGTCTTTTATGAAAACAAACATGATTGTTGTTAGTTTTAATCATATAATCATGTTCTCAGTGTTAGAAATTAAAAATGAACATATTTAAATAACTGTTTCGTTTAAACAAAATTGTGTTTTATGTAAATAATAGAATTTACTATATTAGAAAGTTGATGAGATTTACAAAAAATGTAAAATTTAATGTTTCCTGAATATCCCGCCTACGTCACGAAGGGTTAAATACCCTTTGTACTAATTCAGAGTTTCATGTAGAATAAAATTAAAATTTTGACGTTAAATTAATCAATTCATCATTAATTCTTTTACAGTCAAAATTTTAGTTTTAATCTAAAATTTTAGTTTGGATATTAACAACCAGTACGCAATCTAGAAACTGATATTACAAAAGTATCTCGAATTTGGAGACTGAGGCTTTTTGTAGCATTAATTTTTAGAGTGTCGTTCATTGCCTGATTAAATTTCATTGTTAATCTTGAGCACGAATTCAAGTCTTTGAACAAATATTTACATGTGATATGAAAAATGTGATGATTCATACATTATCCTAAATCAAAAGAATTGTAACTTAATTCTTGAAAAAAGTAGCTAAAATCTAAATTAAAAAATTCTTAATTATATTGTATACAAAATAGTGAGATGCTTCTAAAAGTTGTCTATCAACGATGCTTATATAAAAATTATATATAAACGTTTGTTCATTTTTACAAATTACTAACGGTTACGCCATTGACGAGTGAGTATTCTTGACCATCTTCATTTTTATTTATACATTTCATCCAGGCTTTTCTATCTTCTGGATTTTCTGGGCCCCATGTTTCTTGTACACTTATACCCGATAATAATCTTTCTTTGAACGATCCCTACAATAATAATTACATTTAAATTACATTCATTTATAAAAAATGTACTTCAAAGTTTTAACTTTTTTTTTTTTATCTGATAAAGAAATATCTTTAGATAACTGTTTTGATGTGGTAAATAATTTACCTTAGTTGTAAGCAAATAATATATTGCATGTCCTGGAATACACAACATACTTATTAAGCATGAACACCAACCCATTACTACGGCCCATTCTGGGTATGCTATGCCATTATACGTTAACCTTGTGTTGAATAAAATCGTTGTCACGAATATAAACTGAAAAAATATATTTTAATGGCATTTTTCTTTAACTTGAACTTCAAAAAGTTTGAATCCTTAATTTTATCATTCTTGTTCCATTAATGTTACTTTAATTATTGTAAATGGAATAATTTGTTAATGTTCAAAAATACTTACTGACAATATTATTGGAGTAATATATTTCCAGCAAAGTGGCCACCAACAATATAGTTTTTCACCAATCATAAATTCGATGTCTCTTACGAAATTTTTGCATCCTTTCATGTAAGAATAATTGTAAGTTAATAAGTATACGATTCTTATATTTGAAAGAATTTAAACATTTTTATAACGAGGTCTTTTACCGTAAGTCCATCCAACAATAATAACTTCTACAAGACAAATCGAAATAACAGAAACAGAAGCAGCATACCAGTCGAACATTTGAAGTATAAACATTCCTCCCTAAAATGTTGCTTCGTTTTCAAGTGATTCATTATACTTATAGCGATAGAAATTTATGGAAAAGTTATATACTTACATTGGTTACAAAAATCACAGATCCTAAAAATAAAATAAATAAAGCAGTCAGTGTTACTAAATGTTTATGATTTCTTAACCGAGGGTATGCATCAGTTATACTGGAAATTATAGCTTCAATTTGCACGAACTGAAATAATGTAGATTTTTTATAAAATTTGTTTTAATATAATTTACAAATTTATTTGTATACCATACTTACACAACTATCCATTCCTAACAAATATAACATAAAGAAGAAAAGTACAGCCCATAATTGTGGAAGTGGAAGCATGGTTATAGCTTCAGGATATGTTACAAATGCTAATCCAGGACCTTTAAACAATTTATGATTATTCTTCAATTTTTTTTCAGTTAGTTTTATTTTCGTGACGTTTTATGTATTATTAAGTGTTAGTTACCTCCAGTTGCCACAGTGGATACTGGAAGACCAGTCCTGTAGGACATAAAACCGAGTACAGAAAATACTACAAATCCTGCAAATATACTGGTGCCACAGTTGAGTAGGGGAACCAAAACTGAATCACTGGGAAATACAATTAATTTCAGTTATCAACAGTGTTGTTAGACAAATATATGTCAATTGATAATTAACACTTACAGACGATTGTTATTGTTGAACGTATTATAACTAGCCATATTTACAATGCCACCCCATCCAGGTCCAAGAGAGAAGAATATTTGAATAGCTGCATCAGCCCATACCTGTTAAATATTCTTTTTGTAATCGATCTAAATAGGAAATAGAACATACTTTTAATAATTATAAATGTTTACTCGAAGATTGGTTAATTGTGACCAGTTTGGTGTGATATAAAATAATATTCCATCCATTGCTCCTGGAAGGGTGACTCCTCTTATAAAGAGGACAAAAAGTATTACGAATGGGAATGTGGCAGTGAAGTAGACTACCTTAAAGAAAATTATGTTATTATATTTTGTCGTTAATTAATATAACAGAAAATTATTAATTGTTAAACAAAATAATTCTCATTTGTCATTAGAATACAATAAATTTTTCTAAGTATTATTAGATACGCATCGAGAGAAATAAAATTTCGCCTCTTATAAAAATAGCAGTGGCATTTAGAGCTATTTATAAAAGCTATATGTGCCATTGAATTAGAGTTGTGTAAAATAGAAAATACAATCAATGAGTAATTATTGTAATCGCATTAAATCAATTATTCCTATCTGAAATTATTTTATTTTTAAAAATATTTATATTACTTGGTGAAATTTTTTATTTCATATAAATGTTATAAAGATATTATTTTTACCTTTCCAACAGTTTTTACTCCATTATAAATGCACAAAAAAACAATAATCCAAGAAATCAAGTTACAAGTAAAGAGTGGCCAAACTATGCCTCCAATCTCGTCAATTCCGCTGGATATTTGCAATATATGATTGCTGAAATACATATCAGTAATCTGCTTAATTTTCCACGCAATACTTATGTAATTCATACACTTACTGGAAAAATTCATCGGCAGGAGTTTTGGTTCTTCCAACCAGAGCAATTCTCTCTGATATATTCCTATGATCATCTTCTTGACCACTCAGCTAATCACAATAATAAATAAAGATAAATTCTAATCAATTAAATCGAGCAAAGTTTAGGAAAAATATACTAATATGCTGAT
>JABFQA010001221.1:0-14555 GCA_022817065.1 Probaryconus sp. ZL-2020 | reverse complement strand
ATTGTTTATAATAAAATAGGCAAAAATATTGTCTAATATTATTGAAAATAATCTTTCAATAATATCAAAATCAGATATAGTTGCTTATTTGATTAGCGCAGTTTAGTTTCATCGTGATAGATAGAGACAGACTGAGAAAAAAAGAGCAAGATTTGACAGGTCTAATCCAAAAATGATGGAAATGAAAAAAATAGATTATAATTTGAAATAAAAACTTACAGATACATTATATACTTTTCAAAATAATGTAATCTGTAAGTTTTCTATAACAAAAACAGTTATAGAAAAATCTATATAGGTTAAAAGCGCAAGATTCTGGTAAAGGTGTCCCACAGTGCCGTGGTTTAAACCTCGTTTAATCCTTGGCTCGTTTTGACATTACCGTGTCACTTGATTTATATGAAAATAGTTCTTCATTTAGATCATTTAATTTATATTTGTAACGACATAAAATAATAATACAATTATTATGTAATGAATTATAAGAAATTATTGTCAGTGTCTTTTAATTTGTCTCTGAAACAGCAAATTATATTTTCTAAATATAATCATGCGATAATGTGGTAATGGGTATCAGTGTCTGCAGTTCATTTTTCTATTAAAAGAATGTCCAAGTACTAAATTCACGAAGTTCATGATGTTTTTTGTTGTTAAAATAGCAATAAAAATATTGTTATAAAAAATATTGTATACAACTATTTTTTTGTCATGAACGAATACCAATAAATACAGAGGCAATATATAGTAGTACTTTTCACCGAGATAGTTATTAGCAATTTTCCCGGTAAAAGGGTCTATTATTTAATTTTGCCATATAAGAAAATCGTAACTAATAACTAATAACTTTGTCGTAGTATTTTCTCATCTTAAAAAGTAAAAAATAATATAATCTTTTTATATAAGGCATTATATTAAATTGAAACATATTATAAGAAATTTGTAACATTTGTAAGTACTCCTTTGACATGCTCGCTTTTGTAACGTTTTGATTTTGTTCACGTAAAAACAGACTTAATAAAATACCACCAATGTATGGCTGATTGTCAATGGAAATCGAATAATCGGTTTTTTTCTTTAATTTTCTTTTTCTTATTTTAAAATTGTCAAATGAAACTGCATAATATGTTTGTTGTTACTAAAGTTCACATTGTTCAAAGATGACAAAAAAGAATTTTATCATTTTATTAATTTTTTTCTTTGCAGATAGATGCCCGTGAAAACAACGAACAAATTGACGTTATGGAACAAAATTATGAATTAGAATATCAAGAAGTGGCAAATGAGAACGCTGGAGATCAGGAGATGGAGTATGAGGAAGAAGAAAATCCTGATGATGAATCGAATGTTCAATTAAATGACGAAGAAATAGAAGTGCCTTATGAAGATAATAATGAAGTAGATGATTATGAAAATGACATTGATGTAATAGAAGGATTTGAACTGGAAGAGGTATATTGTCATATACACTTTCACATTTGATATCTCTGAACTGTACTTTTGTCTTTGATTTTTTCCAAATATTTTCGTTTAATACTTGAAGTCTGAAATAATTTTACAATTTGATCTGTTTTCTAAAACAATGAGCTGCATGTGTACATTAAATGTCTTTTTTATATAGTAGTGTTTCCTTCTTTCAACTAAAACAAATTCTTTCAACTGAAATAAAAAATTGTTTTCGAGTTTTACTCATTTAGTATGTTGAATAATAAATAATAAAATGAAAAACAGGTGGGTTAAGTTTGCACCCATATTTTCAAATTTTTTGGAATTGTCAATGGCATTCATTTCTCCAAAGTAAGCCGATTTTAGCCCAACATAAAATTTTGTTAGTCAACCCCCACAAACAAAAGTTACACACGCACGATAAAAAGTCTGTAAAAAATTATTCTATTTCCCTGAAAAATTACTGAACTGTACAGTACACTAGGGATAGAATCAAAGTTCAAGAAATCAAATGAACAGAACAGTAAAATTTAATAACTGAATAAGAAAAATTTACTATTTATTCAGTAATTTATTGAAGGAGTTATATAGAGAAGGGACTTTAGAGTAAACGTTTGTTCTAGGAAAAAGAAAAGGGGATTTCTTTGTGGGATTATCCCTAGTAGGAAAATCGATTGCCCAGATGGGACCCATATATGACGTAGCTTTTTTGTAACAGTCTCTCCAAAAAAGCCCTATTGTTAATTTAATAGCCGTCAGGATAAAGAGATCCTATTAAAGCCAACTAATCTTTTATTAAATTATCCCCAAAAATACTATACTATCTCTCTAGGTTTTAAGATAATATTTATATGACCACTTTCGGATGAAGGTTAGCGTGGAGTAATAGCTCATCTCAAGCTAAACGTACTCTCCTAACAAAAACGACTATGTTCATATTCCCACAATCTCCTCACTTGGAACATTTATAACAGGTTTCACTAAACCAAACCGAAACTAAAGTAATCTATCAAACAATTTAAATTATTACAAGTAATCCACAAAATAAAACGGAAAGAAAACCCCATGTGGGGGAAGGAAGGCGAAGTTTAACGTAGAAATAACCAAAGATACATTAACGCTGAGCTCCCTTACAAAATTATATCATTTTCTTTACAAAAGCGGAACAAAAACCATTTCATCGAATCACAATTTATGATTATATCTGTAATGTTCAATCTAATCTCAGGGTTCCTATCTAGAAGTCCTTCTCTCAGTTTCGCCGTCAGATCTCTTCTCAAAGGACAATTGAATAAAATATGGTCAACATTCCCTTGTGGAAAAATTTTCTCTGAAATTGTCTGAAAAAGTGTCTGAAAAAGTTTGAAAGTGACTGAGATACTCTGAAAAGATGATCTGAAAGAGTCTGAAAAAAAGTCTGAAAATCTCTCAAAATTGGGACTTTTCAGAGAGTTTCAGAGAAAACAATATTTTACGTGACTCGGAATATTCTGAATTGCTCTGAAAATGTCTGAAGAACTCTGAAAATATCTGAAATGTTCTAAAAGTTGTTTGCCTCGTATCAGAATATTTCAGATATTTTCAGATGTATTCAGAAGCTTTCAGAGTATTTCAGAATGAGAATTAAACTTTCTTTGAGAATTTGGGAAAGTCTGAAAAAGTCTGAAAAGTTCTGAAAGTTGTGTGCCTCGTATCAGAAAATTTCAGATATTTTCAGATGTATTCAGATGCTTTCAGAGTATTTCAGAATAAGTATTAAACTTTTTTTGAGAATTTGGGAGAGTCCAAAAAAGTCTGAAAAGTTCTGAAAGTTTTGTGCCCGACTTCAGAAATTTTCAGATATTTTCAGAGTTCTTCAGACATTTTCAGAGTAATTCAGAATATTCCGAGTCACGTAAAATATTGTTTTCTCTGAAACTCTCTGAAAGGTCCCCCAATTTTGAGAGATTTTCAGACTTTTTTTCAGACTCTTTCAGACCTTCTTTTCAGAGTATCTCAGACACTTTCAAACTTTTTCAGACACTTTTTCAGACAATTTCAGAGAACATTTTTCCACAAGGGTTCTGTAGCGCTCCATTACAATCACACAATCCATCTTCAACGTTTCCTTTGTTAGCTAGGTGGGCTTTACACGTTGTATGCCCGCACGTAAGAGATATAATCCCTATCTCTCCTTTCCTCCTGAAACTATGTTTTCTTTCTTCTCCTCCTTTCTTCTCCTTAAACCATGGACGAGATGATGAGATAATGAGATGAGTTTATGAAATTAATTTAACTTCTAACAATATTGGAAATATTAATTAACAAAACATTTATTTTAAAATTAAATTACTTATTGTTTCCATTATTATTTTGAAATTTATTTTACTTCATTAGGATTTGTACACCTAATGCTATGATCTAATCGCAAATATTTAGTTCACGAGTCATATTGTCCTAGTAAAACGAAACATATAGTGCCATATAGGAACCATACAGCAACAATATACTGTTTTATCAAACAATATATTAACAATATATCGATGCATTTTACGAAAAAGATGCAACTTCAGAGTGACTAGAAAAATTAAACAATTCCTATCATAAGACTTTTGAAGATACAGTTATTTTTTTTAGTCACACTGAAATGGCATCTTTTTGATAAGAAGCGTCGATATGGACAATATACACTGAGAAAAATAACAACGAAAAATTTACTGAAAAAAACCTAATCCGAGGATATTAAAGGTAAAAGCAGAAAAATTACTGAAAAAAAACGTAAAAATTGATACATAAACTGTAAACATTGCAGAATAATCACAATATATACATTTTTTCTGACAATTTTTACGTTTTTTTCAGTAATTTTTCTGCTTTGACCTTTAATATCCTCGGATTACGTTTTTTACAGTAATTTTTTCGTTGTAATTTTTCTCAGTGTAGAAAAAGGAAAATGTCTCATTAAAAGCAAAATTATTATTAATCAATTTAATAAGCTTCCCAGTAACGGCAAACAGATTGAAGCAGATTCAGAAACAGCATTGAAACAGATACATATTTTATAATATAAATAGGAAGATTTTGCTTTTTTAATCTGTCCGAATCTGTCTTAGAGCTTTTGCAAATTAAAAAACCTAATACTTAATCTGTTCTGTCACATAAAAAGTCATTTCTCAAGTTTTTAATCTGCTGTAGCACATAAAAACATTAATATTCAAAATATTAGTCTGTTAAAGCACATTCAAAGTTTTTTTTTTTTTTAAATTTGTCCTTAATTGTTTTTTCTATCTGCTTCTACGCATAAAGAACATTAGACATATTGAAGCAGAATCGTGTGTTTGACAATGAATATGCCATTTTACAAAAAAAGGATTCAAAAGACACCACGCGAATAAGCTTAATTCTGTTTGCCGTTACTGAGTTATTAAGTTATCGAGGAAAGTATTCGAATAACAACAATACAGGGAAACATTTCAGAATAAATATACGTCGTTGAATTATGGTTCAAATTCTAGTCATACACTTTTTCCATACAACCGGAAAGACTTCTCTTGTTTTATTTCTCGACGTAGCATCATGAAAAGTTTGTTCCCGGTTTGACAATGGTACTTCTACCTCGAATAGTTGTTGATCCAATTACCAATTCCAAATTCTCTTCGTTACATCGCAGAGTTCTCTTCGAGTGCTTATTTCCTAGGCGACCGAAAAGGTCCCAGCCTTTGACGTGTAGGAAAGAACCAAAGGCACTCAGGGGTATGTTAAAAAAAAAAAAAAAGGACCTAGCGATTGTCCGGTCGACAGAGGTCCGCAGAGATGTCGACGACCAAAGAGACGAGGAGGTGTTCGAACATCGTTCGCCACTTGCTCGTGAAATGGTCGTTCAGTTTAAGAGACAAAAATGAAGAAAGCTGTGCTCGATTTTCGTCTTTACGGTGTGCCTACATTATTCTCCCGGAGTGTTCCATAAAATGCGCTAAGTCGTTTCATGTGTTTTCTCTAATTATGTCCCGCAACTTTCCCCGTCCAGAAGTTCGAGTAAAATTTACGCTCGTGTTTTGAGTGGCACTTGGGAGAAATGTGCAGCAATATGTTAATTTATGTACCACTGCAATTGCTGCAGTAGAAAAATGTCTCGTTCAATAGTCGTGCAAACGCGAGGCTATTATATCCGGGACAAATTATTATTATCATAACAAGCCTCATCAAGAATTCAATTATTATGATACTAGATTAATTTACGGCAACTTCGCATGTGAATGAACGACGTTAAGTCATCGTCGAAAAAATAAAGCCCGTAAGTCATGTGGCTCAAATTTAATTAACCTAAAATAAAGCGAGATTCCTGGTATTTTACATTAGAGGGAAAAAAAAACTGTAATACGAAGTAAGTTAAATATTAAGAAGCATTCTTGAAACTTCCATAAATTCTGCGTTTCGTGTTATGTGCGATTAAATTTGGACTTATTATCAAAAAAGAAAAAAAGAAATTCTTAATGGTATTTCGTATCTGCATTGATACGTAAAGAGCCACTACTTCGTAAAGAATGAAATATTATTGCGTACATTTTTATGCAAATAATATTTGTTTTAATATTTAATTTAGATTACATTTAACTTTAGTTTCTTACTGAAACCATATACTTCACGTTAATTAACAGTAATGATTATCATCCCTTTTTGTAACATCTCAATAGCTCGTTATAAAAAGTGACTTGTATTCTCGTTTTATAAAATAAAACAATAATGATACTATTTTACATTCATATTCCACCTTATCCCAGAGAATCAGGGTTTACGTAGACAGGGCTACGAACAAAGTCGCCGGAGTTCCTCTCACTATAACATCGTTAAGCTATGTGCATAAGTGGTTTAAGTTAATAATGACCTGAAGTGTTCTTTAGGTCTTCATAACTTGTTACTCCACGAGTTTAAATTAAGAATTCTAGCTACTTTATATGGTGGAAAATTTTCATAATTTTCCTATCTGAGGTTAAAATTTTGCCGGTGGTCAACAGATGTTTTTCGGCTATGCTTTGCGTAAAGAAAATACTGCAAAAATGTCCAGCCCGAGGAAATTATATCGATTAAAAGGAACAGAGGACGTTGAAACTGGCGATTGTGGTTCATTTAGCAACTACTGGCAAAGTGAACTGCACAAATTCTCTCTTCCCCCTTAACTACACCCACTCTCGCCGTCAACAATGCAGCCCCAGCTTTGTCTACTTTTTTCAGCGATGATTCTTTTTGCCAGAACGAATTTCCCTCTACCTCCGTCTTCAACTCTAAACCACTATTTTACCTCTCTCGTTTCAATTATCACGAAATCGCAACAGTTTCATGCATAACAGTCATAGGAATTGAATAAGAGCTATGGATTCGCGAAGAAAAAAAAAATCTTGAAGACGTATAGTCGAAGGCAGTTCATTCTTTTCAGAGGCGCACGAACAAAACGGTTGAAATAAAAGGCGCATTGCCGCTAAAACAAAAGGCCTATTTTTTATGCAAATACCCTGCATCTGGTAATCTTTTTACTGCCGCCACTTTGCACGACGCAATTATAATAAATAGGACAAGAAGTTTTCCTTGTCCGACTTTACGACAAAACATTATTCTTCTTTCTTCGATTCAATAGATACAATCAGGTGTCTTTGCATATTAATTACAAGCCGAGGTACGCCGCGATATTGCATGAATGATAATTTCGTATTCCCATTTTTCCCATCAGACACTTTCCCAGCGCCAAATTTATTTCCCGGTCGATTGGAATCTCATCAATATGCTTGTGATTCATACAACGATTCGTTTTCCTTAGCTTTGATCCTCCTCATCATGAGCTCATTCAATTCTCCATAATCTCGGAGTAAGTTTCGCTTTCTTCGGGCGTTTGCTCTCAAAAGCGTTATCGGTCCGATTCACGGATTCCGGCGTTACCTACGGTAATTTGTAAAACGAGTTCTAGTTTCTTTCTAGGCAGTCTGCGATCGCAGTGACGGCAGATAAAACCGATGAAGTAGAGGCACGTTTTCCTGAAATCGTTCCGAAGTGGAGTGTCGTCTGCGGGACAAACGAGCGCCGATTTGCCTCGAAAAGCCCACACTGGAGACGAAAATTCCAGGAGGTAACTTTATCGAGGCGATTTGTATAATCGCCAAAGTTTTTGGGGGCTGTGTCTCTCGCCGCAATGTCTCCCAAATCGATTCCACCGTATCCGCCGGATCTCATTTTCGGACTGATTCGCCGGCTTTCGGCACTCTCACTTTCCAAGCCGTGTCGTAATTGCGGCCACAAACTTCGCTGCATAGGAAAGTCAAAAGTCTACCGCACACACTCACAAACACACACACGCATACACTCCAGGCGCTCTTGTCGCGAACTCTGCTCTAGTGTAAAAAGAACGGAATGCATTTCACTCTTGCCAAAGTTCATCGCCGCTCCCACGTAAGATACTTTTTTTTTTCAGTTAGCGCGTCAGTAATTAGAAAACTTTCAGAAACAAGAAACGGACGATCGCGAACAGTTTGTTTCATCGCCAACGTCACGCCGAAATAGTTTGCTGCGTTGTACGTCACCGGGTATCTCCGCGGTTATCTCTGTGTGTGCGTTTTAATTTCATCCAAATAGAAATTCAGAACAAACGCTTCATATCTTGTGGCAGTATCGTGGCATCCTGCAGATTTGATTATGCAGAATCGATGCCAAACCCTGGCGGAATTCATTTGCTAGAAAATACGCTAATCGAGTTATACGCAAAATATCCTTCTTTTCTCGCAGAGGAAACCGGCCGTTATTGCCAATTCGGTAAGATAATGTTACGATCTGGATGCAGGCCAAATATTTACATCGAGCTGCACTTTGCATTCGCCTGCAATAGACTGTCAAACCGATTTACCTACGTCGAACATTCATTCTAGATATTCTTCATTATCTTCCCTTTAATCAAGACCAACACAAATTACCGAATCATTTGTTAGTAATCCAAAATATACTATTTATCCTGCTCCGTAATATTGTTGCATTTCCCTTGCAAATAATTTACAATCCATGTAAATAATTCAATGTACAATTCTGTAAACTTTATATTAATATTAGACCTGCGTTTCAAACGTTTTTCTTTAAAGGGTTTTTTTTTTTTTTTGAATTGATAACTGGTTGGTTTTGCACTTCAGTTATGTTCTTTAGTCGTTCGAATCGATAAAAATTGGAACATAGATAAAAATCTATTTTTAATAAAACCTGATTTTCGTGTTATATAAAGTAATTCACATAAGTACGTCCTGCGAAGTTCTTGATATATAATGTTATATATCAATGGGCACGCAAAGGGGATACCGCTATTTCTAGATTTCCTTTGTGACAAACATAAAACAGCGAGGTTTCAATGAAAGCTTTTGAAGTGATGTGCTTTGAAATATGAAAGAATGCGCAAGAATGTGTCGTATTTTAAAACTTTTACATTTACGGATAATAAGAATAAGTCCAGCATATGAACTACTGTAGAAATTCATTATAAGAACTTTCTTTCCATCTTAGGATGTTTGAATAAGGTGTACAAAAGATTTTTTTTCTTGAACGTATCTGTTATAAACACCGTAGAGATTTTTGCATAATGTATCACGTAACTGTGCTGGAAATTTATATTCGGATGATTTATGGAATAATATAGAATTAAAAATATAAAAGGTGGTTTCAATTAAGCAAAGCATTTTAAGATTAAAGTTTGATATGTCCTATTTTGTTTAATATTCATTGGCGAACTATTTTTAAAAGAATCTAAACAATCTTTATTAAAAAAAAAGAAATTTTTTACTTTAATTTTTTTTTTTTTTTATAATCCTGTAATGAAAGCAGCAAGGGTATCACGTATCAGAAATGTGTCAGTGTATGTAACAATATCTTGTTGAAAATTGACTTCGCTTTCAAGTTATTCTTTTTTTTTTTTTACCTAGACTAAATAACTGTTAGATTTTACTTCAACGAAAACTAAATTTACGTAATACATTGCACAGAAAAATTACGAAAGGAAAAATACGTAAGAAAAAAATTCTGAAATAACATTTATAAATTTCGGTTAATATTAGGAAATCTTGTGAATTAAGTAGCAACATTGTGGAATGGAGAAATTCATCCTCTGCCATCTGTGAGATACAAGCGCGTTTTCCTCCACGATAATCGTGGCCTCGAATTTCATGGTTCGCCGAGCTTCAAAGTGAAAATAGACGAAAGCGAAAAAGATTGGAAAGAGTAGGAAAATAGCACGCGAACTTTTGCGAGGATGAAGAGGATAGAGTGAACTCGGTGGCTGGTCTTGGGGGATAGAAAGAATAAGGGAAAAAGAGTCGGACAGAAAACGTTAGAAGGACTTTCGGCACCGCTAAGGGGCCCAGATTCACCTTGGATCAATTGTAAATAACGAAGCCTCCAATTTTCTTCAATTTACACCGCGAGATAGGAGCCCGTACCGAACGTGTCCGTACCGTCTGTTTCACGACGAAACAACCTTCGTGATCGTATTTTCAGTTTTTCTTGCGGATATGCCCGTTAGCCTTAAGGTTGCCGAGACAGAGGCTCTCACGTAAAAGAATTGATAATGCGATTTCAAATGCAGGTCTTTTATCGATAACGTTTTTCCAACCGTTTGCCAAATAATATTTTGTAATCCGTAGGTTCAAATACTTTACGGGTTAAATAAATTTATACTCTTTTTATAATCGAAGAAGAAAATCCTAATGCGAAAATGTGATTTTACGGTTATGCGAATGATTTTTTATAAAAGATATTATTGATTCAATTAAAGCCCTTAAAAATCATCGTAAATTGTAATACTCAACAATTTTATAAAATCCGTTTCATTGATGAAATTGTTAGTATAGATTTATTTATTTTTCTATTTATCGCTATGAGAAAAAGTAAGAGAGACACGATTTATATTTAATAATGACAGTGATAATTTAGAACAAGAGTGATAATTACTTTTCTAACCTAAGGCAATACGGTTGGACGAGGGAAACTATAGCGTTTTCCTTTTTGACCCATCCCGTCCTCGTCAGCCCCGCGGCGATGTACGTGTATCGCAGCGTACACGAGGAATCGCGTACATCCGGCATTATTCCGAGTGCATGTCGGAAGAAATGACAACATAAGAGACCGTATCGAGCTCAACGTACGAACGCTGACGCGAAAGGGAACGAGATTTCGCTCGCTTTCGCGAACAAATGCATATACATTAACGGGGCCACGATGGATGGTAACCGTAGGGGACGACGAGTCACTTTCGTCTTTCGCTCGGTGACGTACGGCGAACGCAATTTTTGATTGCGAGGGCCATATCACAACAATCGAGGACTTCCGTACGTGTGTAGCAAATTGGCTAGAATTGCGCAGAGCACGATGAGAAATTGATATCCCCTCGGGAATCGAGTACGCCGCACATGTTCGCAATGAGAGTTGGTATATCGTTCAGGTAACGACGTTCACTTTGTCTGTAAGTCTGTCGCGCTGCATCCTTTCGTGTCAGGGTATATGAGAACATCAATGGTCATACCCCTGGGATCAGTTACCGACAACGACATTGCGAATGAATAGGGTATATCAAGATTAAGACAATGTTTGACAACGTCACTTCATTTGTTTACTTTGTCGTGTGCGTTACTTAATTGCGCTGAACTGACAGCAATTGAATAACAACTTCCCTAACGGAACAAAACAAACATTCGATAAATGTTGACTCCGGTTTGAGGATGTTAGAACATTCTGGCTCCATGAACTTTCATTTTGTGAAGAATTTTGATGTTCATGTTTAAACGGAGTTTGTTAGAAAAGAATTTGGAAATGGATATAAAATCAATTTCAGAAATATGGAGATTCTAGCAATTGACAGTTATGACGTTGCTGTGCGAGACTGTGGGAAACAATTGACTTTTTATGTGTTTTTCATTGTTTATTAATATCTTGTTCTTCTTTTATATTAATTACTGAATGTACTCTTTAATTACACTTTCTTTCTCCGTGAATGTGTAGTCAGTTTCACGCTCTTTCAATCTATAAATCAATTATTCATTTTAACACCTTTCAGCTGTAATAAAGTAATATGGATTAATTATGAATTATATAATGCACAATGAAATATACGCGATTATAATTTAATGATTGATATTCAAACTTCTTTGTATACATTTCATGAAATCAAATTTGAATAATATTTCATTCGGGTTATTAACGTGAGTATAAAGAATGTATTTTCATTATGATAGAAATTGTTTATTAAATGTTGTGAAATGTAATTATACGAAGATGGTTGTAATTTATTTCGTGTATGTAAAATGCTTTTTATTCTTCTTTGGAGAATTATTCTTGAGAATATATAGAAAATTATAAGCAACTTAAGTAATGTCTTTAAACATTATGTATTATGATTTTTTTAAAATTTATTATCATATTTAGTACGTGCATGTTACTATTTTTTCTCTACAAAACTCGTTCCTAAAACATATTTTGCATATCTTTTTGTATGTATAGTAATGTTCTGTTCGAAAACATTCCAAGTTCCATATTTTCAAAGATATTCTATAGATTCTCTAAAATTATACACAAGTAAAGCATATGGAAGCAACCGCTAATTACATTCGACACGCTACTTTAATTAGAATAGTTTTTCAAAAAATAACACACAAGATGCATAATTTAAGATATAATGAGTTACTTATAATAACACACAATTCCATTCAATTTCAATTTTTCTTACAGTTTTTTGTATAATCTTGTAAAAATTAAGGCACGATGGTTTTTTGCTTCACTCATTAGGATCACAAAAAAAGTAAGATAATTATAAAAATGAGCAAAGCATACATTTTAATACTTTTATTTCAAATTCTTACTTTTATATAAAATTATTTGGTCGATAAATTATTAAATAGCAAAACATTATTTTCTCACAAATCCATATATCTCTATATATTGCATATGAAATATAAATTATGCATAATATTTATCCTGTTAAATTAAATTGTAATGGTTTCAATCTCGTATAAAACAACGTATAATAAACATAATTTTCGAAATCGTTTACTTCCAAACTGATAAACTCAAACACGATATTAAAGAAAAATACATTCTAGAAGTATTGAATTGAATTTCTTTTCTTGAGTAAATATAATGTATAATTTCTGGGAACATATGCATTACGGTTTTTACGCAAGGAGCTCGAAACAATACATTATATCGATTTAACGTTTTAAATGAACAAATATTTCTTCATATAGTGGTTGAATTTAGACAAGCCTGCCGTATGAGGCGACATGTTATATATACTTTTACGACTGGCATCATCAATCCTTTGCTGACATTTAAACCGACAATCAGCGGCACAGCCACTCTTCATTTCTTTTGCTTTGATTTTTTTCCTTTTCGCGAAATACCACTTGTCCCTGACGTTACTGCTCGCTTTGCTGAATTATCCTTCCAAAATTTCGTCATTTTTCTTCTCTTTCTAACTGGACCTTTCAGAAGGAATACGAGAAATTGTAACTTTATAATTGAATTGTCGATTGCGATAGTGCATT
The DNA here is from genome assembly GCA_022817065.1 of Probaryconus sp. ZL-2020. Taxonomy (NCBI): domain Eukaryota; kingdom Metazoa; phylum Arthropoda; class Insecta; order Hymenoptera; family Scelionidae; genus Probaryconus; species Probaryconus sp. ZL-2020. Next base: position 1,575 of record JABFQA010001221.1, on the reverse strand, counting down.
TTAAGGTGGTTATATCATTAACTCAAAATAGTCAGATTTTATTAAAATTTCACACAATGAAAATAAACATTATTCTACATTAGTAAGAAAATTTCAGAAAAATTCACCGTCTGTAATACGATATATTTAATTTGAAAAATGTATGAATTAACATTAGCTTATATGGAACAACCTCTTCTGATAATAGTTATTTCTTTATAACAAGAAAAACTAAAAGCCACATTTATATTAAAATTTATATGTTGTAGTTTGAATCCTACAATAACACTTATTAAAAATTAAATAATAATTGAAAACTGGTTTTTGATTGGTCGACGAGTACAGTCGTCAGCGTTAAACATTCAACTAATATTTTCATAAAAACATCCAATAACTTTAAAGAAATTACATCAATTATGTCATGCCATATTGTTTATTTTCGTAATTCAGTTTTTAGATACACCTTAAGAACTCAACCAATTTTAAAATTCGCTTTATTACGAGAAAAACCAAAATGTTTACACTGAAATGTAAAAGATAATTACTCTACTCTCTGATAAGTCGAGCCATGCAATTTCAGTCTTTATTTTGTGATTAATCAGTTAACAGGTCACATAATTTTATTTTAAAAATGTATTTTTTAACAAATTTAATTTATTATGTATAATAACATTATAATGATATAGCGTTTTGAATAAATACAAACAATTGGCAACTTACGTGTTAAAAAAATTGTACACAAATATTTATTTGCCATAACTATTGAAATATAAGGTATTTTCAAAAAAAATTTAAGGTAGATCAATTTTCATCCGACTTTGATGCAATATGACTAAATGTTCGAAATTTAATAAAGAATAAATTTGTCAGACAGAATTTTGATAACTCCTATAATTTTTTGGCAATAACTTCTGCATAAAGGAAGGCATCCATGCAAGAAAAGGTTGCGCTCTCGCGATTGAGAGTCTCCCGCATCGAAACGCCGCTCAGAAATCGTGCGTGAACAGTATTGTGTTCTAGACCCATAAACTCGAGCGACCTGTTCTTACGTGGAAGCCTTTAAATATTAAAAACAGTATCAAAATAATGGTTTTTAGACGTTTTTTTACATTAATACCTATAGCTTTTTTTATAATAAAATATCAAAATTGCGTCTGATAAATTTACTCTCCATTAAATTTGAAATATTTTGAACCGAATTACATTAAAATCAGATAGAAATTGGTGTGCCTTAAAATTTTTTAATTTAAGAAAATATTTTTTGTTATAATCTAGTTTACGTCGTTTCAATAAATCTTAGCATATTACCTTCTGCGTAACTAGCTGAAGAAATAGAATCAACCGATATATTGCTCACATCTATAATTAAAATGAAACAATTATAAGAACAAAACAAAAATAAGGAATTACTATCAGACACACAAATTTCAGAATATAATGTAAAATAAAATGCTCCATATTTCAAAAATACATAATATGATAGTGAATTTCGAATAACATTAATATATTTTAGTACATTTAACTCATTCTTGATGTTGGATTCAGAAAATTTAAATTATATAAGATAAAATTACAAAAAAACGAGTCGTGTTAAAA
>JABFQA010001220.1:0-14561 GCA_022817065.1 Probaryconus sp. ZL-2020 | reverse complement strand
TGTTTTAATAATCATAAAAAGTGGATTATTAATTCTGATATCTTTAGTAAAAACAATGATCTTTATGACAGAAACAATGACTTTCATGTAAACGGGCTTTTTTAATTCACGACGACGTTGTAAAGTGTCAAGCCGTTCAGACAAAAAATGTTTTATACGTGTTACTTTATGAAACAATGATAAGTAGACAATCAAGAGACAACGGAACAATTGAACAAACATCATAATTTGTTAAGTCAAAACATTTGAAAACACGATTTTCAACTTAATAAAAAAAAGGTGGAATTAATAAATTAGTATTTAAATGAACAAAAGAAAAATAGTAATGGGAAATTCTAAAGAAAAGGTATAAGTCATATATCGTTGAGCTAAGGTGGTAATAGAGAACACTGATGACTCTCGAGTTAATTGATGTTCTATGAATTGAGCAGTGTTTACCGCGAATTAAAACGAGCCAGACTGCATTGGTTTCTTGCGAGACGGCAGGTAAGTTCCGAAGCAGATCAGTCTCATGAAGGAATTTTAATTATAAATTAGTTGATTAACTCAATACTGTTTTTGTATCTGGCGACAGAGCCCTGCGCCTGTCTTTCCGTCCTCGATGCACACATACAAACGAGTCGTGTCTGTTGCAAAATACCAACCAGCGGTTCTCAAGAGCTTTTGTCATTTCAATTAAATTTTTCTGTTCATTTCCATATTTTGCTTTGTTACAAATTCTAATTTTGCAATTGCGTAATAAATAAATGCTTTGCATTTACTTGAGTTTTTCTTAAAGAAATAAATATCGAGTAATGAAAATTAAAGATGACAGAATACGAAGGGAATGAAAAATAATGATGGAAAAATGATGAAAAAAAAGAGAGGCACACAATGCGGAACCTGAGAAGCGTGTTTTTTCCAGAACGATCTTGCATTGGACGTTTATCACTGGAGCGTACACGATAAAGTATAAAACACGTGAAAAAGAAAGAAAAAAGATCATTACCCTCAATGATTTTATGCGTCGTTAGTGTTATGCGAGCTTTATTGTCGAAGTAATAACAATTGGCGCCTGATATAATCGTAATTGCCGGTACGAGATTAGAATCGTAAAACATGCGCACCACGGAAAGTGATTTCCACTGGCAAACGGGGAATCTTTTAGGTGCATTGTTGCTAAATGAACTCGGCGAATTACAAAGGACTGCGTTTGTCATAATTCCGGAGCGCATATTGTTACAAAACGAGTGATTTCTGCGGCGATGAAAAACGATGAATACAAAAACGAGACAAGTAGAAAAAGGAAAAAATAACATGCTTCATGGAAACTTGAGACGCGAAAGGTGAACGGCCAAGTTATCGACATTGTTCCAGTAATGAACATCTGCCTCTATTTATTATTCTTATGAAAATTCAGTTTCATTAAGTATGAAAATAGTCAGGGCTTATTCTAATGTGCATTGAAATGCAATTAATGATTACAGTTTGTTGAATGAGAAATCGTCATTAGAACAGCTCGTTAATTTTTTTTTTTCTGTTCAATGTTATTTAAATAAATAGAACTGCAGAATAGTTATAAACAACAAATTGACATTCTTGTTTGATATAAAGACAGTTGAAAATACTTGTGTCTTAAATTAATATTTTTTTTAGTAAAATTAATTTGGGAAAATAAAATGTTACTTTCATAAAATAGAAATGAAAATGTTGAGAGCCTCTGAGAGACGTATCAGAAGGATGCAATGGTTCTATGGGACGTAGCAACTCAGGTCCAAGGCATGTTCAGTATGCGGAATGCGTCCCATTTGATATTAAATAAAATATTCGGAGGAGCGTTCGAAAAAAAGTTTTGGCAAGTGTGCCTTTGCGAGGCAGAAAACATTTCTCACGATTCGTGTTGAACCTTATGCGAGTTCCTCTCCTTCGTATAAAAGACAAAAAGGAGAGAGAAAAAAAAAAAAATAAAAGCCAATCCTAACGGACCGTTTGAGATTGGAAATTCTTAAACAAATATGTAGACAGAGAAAAGTTGTTTAACAATACAAGAAAAATATATCTTTCTCTTCATCTGAAATCTAGTGGAACGCGTACGTGAAAATTCCGTGAAGATTATTTGGAGGAAAGTTTTTCAAATTCAAATGGGGCGTTGCTACGAAATAAATTTATATATTTAAGGGAAAAGAAATGCACCGGGTAGACAAAGGCCGTTGCATATTTTAAATTCCGTTGACGTCTGCACCGAACAGTCCGTATGGATCCTCAACAAAAAGACGTACAATGGCCCCAAGTCAGATCCTGTTCTGTTGGGTCACTATCTTGCGCGTTTTTGTCGGAAAGACAAACCGAGTGCTCGTGAACTATATAGCATCGTCCAGGAAAAAAATTTTCAAAATTAAAGTATTGCATTTGAAATTATATCATAATCTGTCGCAAATGAAAACATTGCTCGCAAATACAACGAAGAATTTATGAAGTCCTAAACTTTTGTTTTAAAGAAATGTTTCTATGTGTTCGCCTTCTTATATATTACTTTCTTTGGAATTGTAAATGAGCAGAAACATTTCTAGAAGACAGATAGGCTGCTGGACAATACAGTTTATCACGACGATAGATGAAATCTCGCACTCGGATAATGCATGAATTGTAAAGAAATGTTACAAGACACCGATGTTTGATTTTTAAATCACGCAGTACTTATTGTCAACTAAGAGACGAGAGTCGATTTTTTTTTTGTTCATAAGATAGACTGACACTGGTGATTTACACCTGATTTAATCTCACCGACATGTTAAAAAGATTCCCCGTCAATCTGTATCAGCTGCATATTTAACGAACAGAATTTTCAGGATCATGAATTTCGTCACACCACGATTTTCCTACTTGTCAATCAATTTCATTCTTGGAAAAAACGATCGTTCCAAAGAAAGTACATCAACGCGAGGGTAACCTTGAACTTTAAACGTAACTCTGCATCCCAGGAACATGCTTTGCGTTACAAGAAACTCTATAAGCGGTCAGAAAAATGTTCATTTCGTCGCATAAATGACATTTTACTCTTTTATTCTTCGTCATTTTACATTGAGGTAATGAAAGCTGTTGCGCGAGTGAAGTTTGTCTGCGTCTTTGGCGCTCGCCATCACGTGAGCGTGTCTTTTTCATTCTCAGACAACACACCGCTACGCCCACCGGTTCTATTTGCCTTGATGGTGGTCATATCATTACACGAGCTTTGATTGTTGGTCGTTTCTTCGGGCATTTGCAACGCGCATTCTCATACAGTACCTTGTCAATACAACCTTTCCATTCAAAATAAAATAAAATTAGAAAATCAAGGAAAAGCATAAATCTAAGAATCTTGTTTTTCAAAGTAAAAAAAAATCTTGGAGTATTTTTGTCCCAGTAGCAAGTCACTTTTGTTTACGCATTGTGAGTAAATCGACGTTTAATTTTAAACTCCTTAACCTGACTTGTTTGGTTGGCGTGTTTTCGTGGCTTTATTTGGATGTCATTTTACTTGATGATTAAGTGTAATCGACAACGAATAAATGTATGGTAGGTATCTTTAAAACATTAAAAAGGCATCGCGTCAAAGAGATTGCACAAACAACGGCCGGCATCGCGGAAAGAATCTCAGCCACGTATGACACGCTTGTTTTCGCTGGCATTCGTGTTGTTTGCATACGACCCTGGACCGCATATATACCATCGCTCGCGCGATTCCTCGCGTGTCGTGGGAAATTCCGCTTTTCCATTGAGGTTGCATTCAATGAAAGACAAATCGTCCGCAGGCGGCGGCGGCATAAAAGGATGCGCGGCCGATCATGCGCTAAGCATTACGAGAGCCGAGGTCACGCAAGCATGCCGAGCAGCGTGACACGGTTTAACGTGCCATGAAAATGTTTACTCGGACAAATGTATTTTGCAAACAACCATCGCACGAATAAGCTAATTGATACATTTTTTTTTTTCTGCTCATTACTCTTGGTTTTCACTGACAGGGTGTTATTTTCAAAAATTGGTTTAAAACATTCGGGATTAAATTATGATTGGAAGTTTACAGTAACTGATCGAAAATGGAATGAACATTTTTCTTTTTTGGAATCATTTACAGTAAAACGTAAATCTCAATTTTTGTTTGTTTGTTTAAGCGAGAGACTTTTTCGAGAGAATTTGCCGATAGAATCGTATAATTTGAAACTCTGTTATCGAGAAGTGAGAGCCTGAAAAATCGCAGCAATTATTGCCGACGAATTATGTGCAATGACGTTTCAGCAGCGTGTAAAGTCATCACACACAGCGCATACGTATAATCTAAGAACGAAGGCAAGCAATGATAAGACGATAAAGTGGCAGTCTCCGGTCCTCGGCGACGTGGCTAAATCTTTTTCGATACTTCAGCCATGGCGACGCCGAGATCGAGATCCACGATAAAGGCCAAGTGCGACCAGGAGGAAGAGGAGAACTTGGGTTTATCATTAAGTGAAATGCCGTGTCCATTATCTGCTTTTCTCCTCCCGCAACGTGGCCACCTCTCGCTCACCGAGGGGCAGAGGGGATGATCCCGTACGTTAGGCTCCTTATATACCTCACGTACCTCGCGCATAAATACCGACAGCCAACGAGGTTATTAATAAGGTGCCTGCTATCTAACGCAATTATTAGAGGCCAGCAACATCGTTACAGTTACGTGTAAGATCCCCACGATGTTATTTTTATTTTTCTTATACTAAATGATCTCTGACCCTTAATTACCAATAGATAGTGGGGTATTTAATGCCATTAAGGAGACTGCCGATCCAAAAATAATGAGAAACAAAATTTTACAAACAGAAGAAATAATATTTAGCAGAATTATAATATGTTTGTCACTGAAGGAATTTGCAAATAAAAGTACCTGACTATAGACTGACGACATTTTCCCAATGGCACATCTCCTTAACTTGTTGCATAAGCAGTGATATCCGTTGGTAATAATACTTGGAAGAGATACGCTTTTTCGAGTCGAAAAATCGCGTCGAATTAACGAGGCAGTAAGTAGCATCAAAGGATTTTCATACTTTCACATTGGAATCGAGAATGAGAAGTTCCCTAACGAGAACGCAAGATTTGAACTTTCACTCTAAGAAGCGCAATCTCCTCCTCCCCTTAGCCTAATCTCACGTCCCAATTATATTAGTATATACGTCGGTTCGATTAAATGTCACTTCTCATTAGAAGCAAAGAAGGGAACTAACAACAAAAAATATGAGAAATGACGAACGAGTCACGCTCTCAGTCGATAAATGCAAATCAAAGAAACCGACTTACAGGAGATAGCGCGATAGGCATTGAAATGCACGATGCAAGAGATAATCAATTCTTTCTCAGGCGTATTATTACTGATTTATGTACACATCGCGATTGCCGGGTAATTAGACGGCGTGGCTTGTACAAAAATTAACACCGTTTCCAGTCTGGCTCTTAATTGCCCGACTCGTCCACTTCATAACTGAAAACACAATGTTCGAATTAATAAGAAAGATAAGCAAAGACATTTCTCAGCATCCTTATTGTCAATCCGGCTATATTTAATTTTCACCGTTTACCGTGTACGCCGATCGTATATTATATCCAGGACTTGTTGTCAAGAGCTGACGACGTGTATTTATAATAATTATTCACCGGTTTATATTAATTACTGCGGTATTGAAATCTGACGGTGTTTAAATTGCAAATGGAAAATAAATGATAACGACGGCAATTGCGAAGAGAGAAGGCACTAAACATTTGTCTAAGCCGCGACTGGATCACACCTACAGTACGAGATTGAAAGCAAGAACGCTTATCGAATAATTTGTATCATTCCTCGCAAATGAGAGCGCAGCCGTACGGAACTCTTCAATTTTCTTTTGAAACCTGCCAATTACAAGTAACGTCAATAGCACGTCGTAGCCCCAGGCTAAATCAAGCCACAAGCTCGGAATCGAGTGGCTCCATTTCTCGTAACAAATACAGCGTGATCTGATGCACTATCGCCTACACGTCACGAATATGACAGTATGAATATGCGAGATGAGTTCAGATAGCGAAGCTGAGAATGACGTAATTGTAACGAGGGTGGGTACGAATGATGTAATCCCCTAGAGACATTCGGGGAAATTGAAATGTCCGAAAACTGATTTAATCAAGTCCTCGTCGGCGTTCAACGGCGCAAGAAGTGCATCTTTAAAAGCAGTTAAAATACAGAAGAAGGCACCTTTGATTCCCAGAATTGCCCCCTAAAATCCGCCGGAGACGGTATAAACGACTTTAGCAAGTGTTCCTTTCGCAATCGAGGGAACGACGTGTTTCATTCTCGAATGGAAATAATGGAAATGGATCGAACACGCTGAATGCGGATATTATCTGGTTTTAATTCGATCGGGGCAGCCCACCAGGACGAAGAAAATGGAGAGTCTGCGAATTCAAAGTACCCAAATCGATATCGAACGAAGGGAATTAGCTTTAACTTTCTTCTTTTTTTTTCTTTCTTTTGTAACGCCGATGGGGTTGCTTTTCTCTTCGGGGTATTAGTACTGTTCGGAGGTGTAGGCGCGCGTGTATAAGTTACAATTCGATTTGAAAAGAGATCTCGCGAGGAGAGTCCTCAATCCGTCCTAATTCGGTATCACTGGCACTTTAATCGCATTCGGACGCAATGTCGTGGAAAATTTCATTTGAGCGAAGGACGTGCGAGCGAAGAAGAGTGGGAATCCTGCTGTGACTTTGTCTCGACTTGGAAGGACCCCCGCTGTGATCAGCACGCCATAATGCGAGTACCGTCGCGATATTTGCATAACCACTTCGCATTTGCGTACATTTATGTGTCTACCATATAAGCCGTGTTCGCGCGAATCGCGTTTTTAAGTGTATTATTTAAGAAAATATAAAGGATCGTTATGTTCGCAAAAGGGCGCTTTATCGGCGTTGAAAAATGCCTAATTTAATGGCCGTTTCGTTTCCTCTTTTTTTGTTGTCTGTCTTTATTTTATATTCTCCTTTTTCTCCTTTCTTTTTTTATTTCTTTTTTTTTTTTTTTTTTTTTTTTTTTTTTTTTTATCATTCGAGAGACACTCTAATGCATCGCGTCGCGGGTGACAGCATCCATCGATCGACGCTCGGGAATCTGGTTGGCAGACAAAGGTTTCTCTTGGTCTCAAGTATGCATATACTTTGACGACAATATTTCCCTGCGCTTCATCGCTCTCCGTCAATTTGGATGCGCGTCTCTTTTAAAGTGCTGCTGCGACGAACATTGTTGCTGCTGTGACATACATTTGTAGCACGACGACATTGATGGACACATAACTTCGGTAATGTAATTTCCTGACGATGGACAATGTCATCGAGTACGTTTCCACTTGTACAAATTTCCTTCAACGTCTGATTGAAATAGACTGAAAATCATCCGTCTGTCTTAACACAAAGGCACTCTAATTAATGCTACCGACTCTGTTCGTTGTCTTACAAAAGAGGAATCTTTTCCATTCGCGAATTTCACCGGGAACACGAGAGCGATGGGTGTTGCTAAGGGACGCAAATTGAAACGCCCGATGTCATCACAGGTGTGGACATTCTCATCATAAATAGTAATGCCGATAATAACGCCACGAGTTGTACCCAGGAATACCCCAGTGAACCCTAATTGGGGCGTGGCTGTGGCTACACCTTCGATCCTTCCTTGTCTTCCCGGCACAACTTCTGCGTGGGATTCAAGACATTGTTCATACATTGACTAACTGGTAAGATAATAATCCCAAGAACTTGTCGTTGTTGAGACCAGTGATTGATATAGCGATCCAGACCTTGTTGATAGGATGAAGTTTGAATATCTAAAGAACCTCGGTAGAATTTGATAACGTGACTCAAATGCTGCAAGCACTTTATAAGCGCTTACGCATCGAATCCAAACATTTCAACTCTTATGAAATGAAAAATATCAAGATAAATGAAATTGATTTGGAAGACACCTCCCGATGAAAGCTCTTTATTTGTAGAACTGTTGTCTGAATGATCCAGTGGTCTCTTAAAGTAGGAAGCCATAGCGTGACACTATGCAATGTTGTGGTGTTTCGACTCACCCCCAAAGCGATCAGAAGCATGAGAAAAGCTGTCATTCTTAATGGGCCGTGCGTGTGGAAGATCTGACCTAGGGTCTGTATTTGAACGTTAAAAGGTGGGCCGGTTCCGGCACACCTCCCTGTTAACCGATTGGATCGTTCTTCTCTTTATTCTTTACGAATTTATTACGCGACACGAGTAAACGGCCTTAACTGTCGGTTGGCATGAACCTGCATCCGATAACGATGCCCTGTTCTCTCGGCAGGCCGAGCGAAGGTAACGGTCTCCGTGCAAAGAAACGACCAAATAACGCGAGATAAAATGATTCCTCTTACCTCCCCCCCCTTGCCCCTCTACCCTTCCTTTGCTCTGCACCATTACCAGTCATGCCACTCAGCAATCCCTGGTCCATTTGAGGATCGTTAATCGGCGTCGTTAAGGCAGAAGACGATTCATAACGGCTCGTCTTGCGAGCTCAGCGAGGTTCTCCTTTGCATCGTGCGAGTTATTCTCGACATTATGGAGAGTAGATGCATTTCAGGAAATCCATATGAATGACTCGAGATTATTGAAACCGAGAATTATCTACCTACCCGAATGGGACTGTTAATAGATAGAGAGGATTCCGATGTTGACAAAACCCTGGTGGAATTTAAAATATACATTTTCATTTGATTTGAATAATACAACTTTTTCGGGACGTCCACGAGATGGTATTTCGTCGAATTTAAAATGTGTTTCGGAGAAGTTGATGTCTGTTCTCAGGAGTTAAAGCAAACGATATGAAAAGCACCTGTTCCGTTTGATATAGGTCTAAAAAAGAAGTCCCCTGTGTCTCCTCGACTTTATTTTTAGTTCACAAGTGCGCTTGCACGATCGATACCGACTCCCTTATCGGGAATCCTGATCTCTCGCAGTTGGCTGTAAACAAGGATTACGAGAACAGGAAGAGCTTGCTTCGCGCAGCAAGCTCCTCGCTGTAACGTAGATAAAATGCCATCCGAAGATACACGTGGACTTCATCCAGTACATTCTCTTGCTTATAAACCCAACTGACCCGACTTCCATGCTCTCTTCCCATACCACCGTAGCGACGAATCGCTTTTGGTAGCAGGTACGTTCGATACGACAACGACTAATGCATGGCACAGACGTGCTGGTCTATTTAGCGGTGCAGCTCCGCTCCACTAATGTATTGGTACGTAGTAATACCGCTGCGCCGTTCGCTATCGTTAGTTCGCCATTGCTGATATTATCGTGATTGTGTAACCATGCTACTAGAAATGTCAGACCATTGTGCTCCGGAGATTTTTTGATATGCTAAATAGACCAGGCAAGTCGCAGGTGACTGCCTCGATATAATTTAATCCCTCACGGCAATAATGCCGTCAGCTTTTCCTTAACAATTCGATAGTTCAATTGGAGTGAAATTATTCTTAACCATCGTTGACAAATGGCAACGTATCGATTCGGGTTCACCTGCTTTATGTTCGTTTCGTAACGTGATTTCAATTACGTTCCAGGGTACTTCACTCGGGTCTTTCTTTTTCTCTTTTTTTTTTTTTTTTGTTTACTTTTCAACAGGTCTCGCACGCGTAGACTCAAGTTCCAAGGAGCAGCACGTGCACATATGCCAACATATGGACTACTCACCTGTCTTCCTCTCTTTCTTTCGTTTACGAAACACGGTGATAGGCACTATGGTGGCAGAGCACACAATCTAACGAAGACGCGAGTAGCTCTACAAGACAAACAACGAGTCGCTCAAATATTTGCGCACACGGGGTGTTATCTTCATGGCAGAACAGCAAGTTAATTGTTCAATGAATGGTATTCCTTTTTTTCTTTTTCTTTTTTTTTTTTTTCTTCGTGACTGTACAAAATAAATAGCAAGCTGGTGTTTCTTCCTTCGTTGCAGATTAAAGACCGGACGTAATTATCTAATCGCGATGGGAAAGGAAATAGCTCGGTTTTTGTTTTTGGTGAACGTACCTCTGTTTGTCAAACACGAATTTATCGCAACGGATTTAAACATATGAAATATACGCGATCCTGAATCTTTGCTCCAGAAAGCGGAGGACGTATAATCGAGAATTTCGATCGACTGCAGCGACTAAAGGACTCAAACGTAAGAGGACTATAAAGAGAAGGAACACGCCGAACGGAGTAGGAAAACGATAAATCGCAGTTATTAGCGAGAGATTACGTGGGTTCGCGCACGGATTGGCTCGACGTTGGCCCCAAATCCAAAATCTATATATCCAGCAAGACACCGACCTGAAAGGAAAAGGATGGAAAAAGTCGAAGTAGCGAAGGGTCAAGAGAGATACGGAAACACATGGATTATATAGCGAGAGAGGGTGGTAAGCAACTATGGTATGTAAGAAGATTCCGACGCGTGCACATTGTTAGGGGAATCAGATTAGCCGCAGATCCTGATGTATGAGCTGCGCTCTTATAACGTCTGCGACGCAGCTCTACGTTGGTCTCCATTTCTCGATTGCAATCAAGAACTTTGTCCAAGCTCAATCTATCTTCTTTATCTTCTGATGCATTTGTTTTATTAACTCATATCTTTTTGCGCTCTAATTAAAGAATACAGAGAAAAGTGCCTTGTTCGTCTTTTTCATCATTTTTTTTTTTTTTTCTATTTAGGGTATGTCGCTTACTTTCATTTTGTTTATCTTTCGATTAATATTTTTATCAAAAACTGCATATTTTAAATCATACATTTTTAAATGAATGGAATATCGAGTGAAAATATTTTTAACTGAATAGAATATTTTTAAGATTTAAAAAGATTCCTTAGGTAAATTAGTTACAACTGTAAAACCTGATCGAATTGCGAGTAATCCAATTTCAAGCGAAATCAACCAGATTACACATTTAACTTGATGTAACGTAATTATGATAAGCAAAGGAATCCTCGTTATGTAAAAGAGATTTAAACAAATTTAAAATAACTGTATTTTCGCGGTGCTAGAAATTGAAACAAGGCCTCTCGAGTATCCCCACATAATTGACGGTCCTAAAAGGGTAAAAATGCACATTTCCAAGCCCTTGGGTTCTAAGGAAATCAGACTAGCAAGAGGGTGGTTTGATCGCATTTAACTTTGACACGCATCCATTGATTTCATTAGCCAACACTGACGCACGGGTTTACAAGTACGGGTTGGGTTCGTTGGGGTAATGCGTGTTAAATTACATGCGTGTGAGGGTGGAGATACAGTTTTGGTGCTGGCTGAAAGAGTAATCGATAGCAGACGCAAGATGCGTTACATTAACGCCAAGCGTAATGGCACCGCGTAGGGGTCGGGGATGTCCTGATAAAAAAAGACATTAGTCATTCGGACTGGGTAATTACATTTGGAATACATTGGAACGGAGCGCGATTACGCGAATTTGAATTCGCGAAACGATTTTTCAATCCGCCGCTTTCTCGTTCCGAACGGAGATAGCGTTGCATTCCTTAATGTGAAAAGAAATTGTGGCAGGAATAGCTAAGCGTTCTGATTTAAGGGGACGTTTTTATAAGAATTACACTGAAAAAGGTTGATTGCAATTTTTACTACGTTGATTATTGAACGGTTGATATTATATTAAAAATTATTTTCAATTAGTTAAAATTTGTGCGATCAGAATTTTTGCAATTTCATTTTGTCAGTGCAACCTTATTATCCATATAATATACAAACTCACTTATGTTATCTCTAGAGTGGTAATCCATTATACCATTGCTTGTGTGCTTACCTGCAAAAGAAAGAAAAAAGGTGAATTAAAATTTGAATACAAGCGAAAGCATGAATTTAAAATTATGATTTAGAACATCAACACATTGTTAACGACTGTCATGAAATTCAATTGCGCCAATAAAAAAGGGGTTGGCGACAGTGAAATTTTAATACGAGGGGTTAGACGTTTCTTTACGACAGAACACAGTTTATCAAAATGGTAATTGCTTCAACAAAAAAAAAAAAATTTCATTCTTGTCTTTTTTTTTCACCAATAATAAAAATTATTTCGATCTAGCTCCTCGTTTTCTACATTACAACGTTATCCGGAAAAGATCAGCTTTTTACCGATCGTTGCAACCTCGTCATTTCACCCTTATCTCAATCCCCTAACGTAAGAGAAGAAGAGAACAAGAAGAAGACAGACCAGTGACCAAAGGAGGTAGAGTGAGACAGGAGAGAAGACCCGTGACGAGGTCGTCAAATTCAGGAGCGATTGAAAATTATACAGGAATCAGTTTTTACGAGCGACTACTCGAACCACGCCAACGTGCTGCCGATCTACCTTTATGCGCCATTTGATACGATGCAAACTTTTCTCTATTTGCAAACATAACAACACTTTTTGGAATTTCTGTTTTAATTTTTGTTATTAAAGATTTGTTATCTGTATTATTAAAATTCATCGTTCAATACTTTATTTAAATATGAAAATCATCGTACTTCTAGAATCTTTGAACTACTTACGATGGTATAGATCAACTGAAATAGACGAGTGCAACTAAGTTCAGTTTGATTAATTCAGCAATGGTTGACAGCGCGCTAATTTTTGCGACTTTAACATGATGCAGGGTCGATCGATACATGTTAATACCTCGAAGTGACTCGGCGAAAAGTCGTGTGAATATAAATTATTCAAGATCTAGGACGTCGGCGCAGTTCGCTCTGAATGAAAAGGCCCTGCATTGCCCGCATCGCGAAGCTTCGAATATAAGTACACATTCGTAATGAGCGTGTCGCGCGTGGAAATGCATTAAGGAATACACACACTTCGTCGGCGTCTGGTCAAATGGAATTATTTTATAGAAGAGAAATATATACTAATAACAAATGGAATTCCCGAGTTGGAAACGCCGCCAATGAAATGACGTGCTATTGCAAACGAGAATTGTTAACTGTGGTATATTAATTATAATAAACATGCCAGTTATGGGAAAAGCTATTAAAATGTCATATTTTACCGCTATTTCAACACATTTCTTGCTCATCGAAATAAATCAATCGCTTACGTTTATTTTAGCATTTTATGCGATCATTTGCATGAAAATGTTGCGCGGATTAATTGGATAATCGGTTGGCGGATAAAAAATTGATCCGCTAAAAATCGATATCGTTAATTAATGCCTCATTTCACGCGATTCCTGGACCGATGGGTTATTAAATATATTCTCAGATTACAGGAGAATATTTCTATCTGTTTTTCTCATAAACTCTGAAACCTTTAATGCTGGATTTATGTCTCCCAACTTCAGATTCGTTTCAACAGGAATTTCGTTACGTGAAACATAAAATAGCGATGCAGAAATAATACAAGAACGTTTTGCGCTCGTTTCTGGGGGTTGTGAACGCAACCCCAGCTAGCTCGACTTTGCGGTCTTCTCTATTACAGCCAGCAGACTCCATACGTTACCGTCGGAGACAGCCTCAAATTGCTTCATTAGCTGCGAGATATTTTATACAAATTGGCGACTAAATTATGAACGACTGTGTTTCTGCAACGCGACGCGAAAAATTCGTAATTGGATCTAGTGAAAAAATAATAGGAAAAAAGGAAAACAAAAAACAAAAAACATAAAATAACACGGAGGAAAATTCTTCTTTTAAATAACAAAAGCTTCGAAATGAATGGGAAAAAAGTGTAGCCGGAAATTGTAATATCTTTCTGGCCGCTTAACTTATTCAAATAAAGTTCGCCCCGCCCAGAAAAAGAAAACGATATCGTTAAATCAACAAAACAGTTTTCTAAATGTACCATGCTTCCCTTTATTTCTTCGCGTACGAACTTCTTATTATCTCTCCGGCGACATTTCCACGTTCTTCCACCAGCGCGCATATCTTTCAATCTCTCTTTTATTTCCCCCCGAAGTCGCGACATAAAACAAAAGAATAAGCTCGCTCCCGCTCTCGTCCCCTTTTCTCCACCTTCGGAGCTGCTAAGCTCAAAGTGGTCGAAATGGAAACGCAGGGCGAAATGAATTGGCAACTTTTAATTAAGATGATATCGTCGTACTCCCGGAGTCGTTGGTCCCGGCCCCGGCTCACGCGTTTTGTGCTCGGGGGAGGTTCGGTTAGAAAGTAGCGGCACCAAAGCGGTTAGCATTCTTTTTGTTCGTGCCAACTATTCATCATCGGTGACACTTCTCCAGATAGAGCCGGCTCCTTTTCTCTCCTTCGTTTCTCAGCGAAGTTGCGCCGCCGTTCGCGAAACCCTGGGGGGCACCCCTTAATGGACTTGACTTTGCTTCATTTCATACCCTCTCCCTGCCCTCTTCCATTTTCCCCTCGACTTTCCACCTTCGTTCAAATTTCTGATCCATTCAACTTGTACGAAACGATAAATCAACAAAACCAGTTGCGAAGACAATTTATTTATAGTCGAACTTAAAGTTTTTACTTATTGGAATTACAAATTGTATATTACTCTTTCGTGATTCTACATGGAAAAAAATTATCGAGGAATTTTTGTTTGTTTTTTTTTTTTTTTTTCTG
>JABFQA010001219.1:0-14566 GCA_022817065.1 Probaryconus sp. ZL-2020 | reverse complement strand
TAAATCGAATGCAATGCACCAGTTAGAATACATAATACGACTGCACATAAAGTGAATGTAACGTCATCTCTTTGCCATTGCGAGTAATAAAGGAAATTAAAATATTCATTTTAAAGCGAGAGACTGACAAATGATGAAAATTCAACTTATCAATTTTCAATGGAAAATCTTATTGAATTCTAAACGACGATGATAACAGAATTAAATTACAAATTAAACAAAATTGAATTAAATAAAATTAAAATTCCTGATTTTGTAGTTTTTCAAAAATGATAACGTTGAAAATTAAAGGGCTTTAAAGACTACGTTCTGTGTGAATCAGAGCCTTTGTTCTTATCCCTCGGGATTAGTCGCTTTTTGTGGCGTTGACACAAGTAAGCGGTTTAGACTTTTCAAATGTTCTCCTCACAGAGAAAAAAAAAAAGAATTTCATACTTTGATAACTGAAAAGTTCAAACAATTATTCTTTCCTTACAATTATCCTCGTTTTAAATGTCAAAGTGAACTTACGAATGTAATGTAATGTAATGTAATTTATTAAAGCGTTTGTCATTTTGTTTAAAAGTGAGGAATTACAATCAATGGGCTTTGCTTTTGGTTGATAGAACAGGACGTGATTTGCATATCCGTGTCTAATTCGCGATGTACAAACGCCCGACTGCTGTGATGTGCAAAAATGCACATTTCCAAGACTATTGTGTGAATTTTCAGCGCTGCTGAACTCTTCGTCTCTCGGCGAATTCTTCTCGCCGTGCAGAGATCACTCAACAGACAAGTAGGCGAGAAAGCTGTTTGTAATGAAGAGTAAGAAGGAAGATGAGACAAAAGGGGTAAGAGAGACCGAGGAGCATAGAAATGTGAAATGAATTTGTCATCTGCATGACGTCGCGACGTTGGTAGCGTCAAATCGCGTTGAGCTCAAATTGCAGGACAAATGAGAACACTTTAAACGGGTTGTTGAAAAAAATTTTAAATAAATGTATAAATTGTCCTTATAATAATAATCTACTGAAAGCGTGGAAACAAATGAAAATGAAAAATAGTGGACACTTTGGAAGGCAAACTTTAAGTCAGCTTTTGGAATTTTTGGAACTGTTACACATCTTGAATTCAATGATGACAATGTTATTTCCGAAATACAGTTAGACAAAATGCAATTAATTACAAAATGGCCGGATGTAAAATTTAAAGCCTTTTATCCGAGCAATTATGCAAATAGGCCTTTAAAGCTCTTCTAATTACTGCAAATGAAATTAGCAGTTAAGCAGCCAAGAATTGTTGACCAATCCACGTTGCGAAAAGCAGTCTACGGAATTCACGCGTAAAGAAAGAAAGCATTGTGTCAGCAAAACACTTCAATGATTCATTGAAGGAATATTCGTTGAATTTGTTGCCCCCAAAAATTTCATATTCCTGAAAGGATGTAGTTGGCAACGTTCAAATTCCCGTTTTGATATTACTCCAGAATGATGTTTCATTAAAGAAATTATTTTTTTTTTCCCCTTCTCAGCGTTGGTTTCATTGACCTGTTTTGATATCAATTCGTAATCAGCAAATACAACATTAAATCAGCGACAGCGGATAAAAGGGTCTCTTTAATCGTCTCAAATATCACGAAGCAGTAAACGCGCTCGTGTGTCAATGTAAAATACCAAACATGTTCGGCTTTCGAGGCACGTGACGTGTGCCAAGAAAAAAAAAAAAAAAAACATGCAAAGGTCTCTAACAAGCCGGAGATCTTACATCTTCATCGTATCAGTATATTTGTTCAATTTTAAGAATCCATAACAAGATGTTCACCGCAAATTCCGACAATTCCATAATGCAGTTAGGTATATGTGTTCGCAACAAAATCAATTCTTTTCCTCTTAAAACTTACAACAAAATAAAGTTATCATCTCAAATACAACATAATATATACAGCCTCTAAGATATAACGAAAGAAAACATTATGTAAAATGGATTTTTATTCACAATTGAAGTAGTTGTGACGAATAAAAGTATCTTTTAGACGGTGCACCTGGATTTTTAGATGCACAACCATTCTTATGTATTCAGGCAGCTGTACTCATTCACCTGCATTTGTACATGGCTTCTGTGGCTTCAGTTTCAATCTCCCAGATACCCCTCTTCGGATCGCCATTATTTGTGCACTTATTTTCTCATTGTGTATAATTTGAGTGCACCTAACTGGGACAGAGAGTATAACGTTTTGGCATTTAAGAGGCAGGAATATATTTTGGCGGCGAAACATTTGGAGCACGACGAGTAGAAAGAGAGATCTTTGCACTTCAACCCTGACGATAGTCGTCAATCACCGAACCTACTACTAGACTAATTACGTCTATCCAAATCACACCAACACTTTTTCATTATACAATTATTCATTCGTAGCAAAAAAAGAAATCATTGACAGAGAAAAGAAAAAAAAAAAAAAATTGGAGGCGCCGGGCATCGATCCCGGTACCTCTCGCATGCTAAGCGAGCGCTCTACCATCTGAGCTACGCCCCCCATATATGAACTAGAATTTTTAAAGGCGCTCTCTGCTTCAAAATGTTAAAAAATGATCCTGAAATAATTAATGATCTTATCTTATCTAAACCACATGGCTTTAACAAGCTTTAAATTGTTTAATGACTCTTGTAAACGGTTGCACACTGAAGATTATGATAATTAATGAACTTATCTGATTAATGAAACTGAGAGAAGATTAAAAGGGCCGCAAGTGACTTTCACTGAGGTATGAACATTGGGGAACACTTTCGTTTTTTTTTTTTTTTTCTTTTCGAGCGTGCCCTACTTTATAAGAACTTGAAAACTAATTTAACAAACGATATCTGTGGGGGCGTAGCTCAGATGGTAGAGCAGTCTGACTATGGCAGCGAAAGCGTGAGGACGTACGTCGTAGCGCTCTGGCCATATAAGAAACAATAAAGTTTGTTAAGTTCTGAGAACGAAATCTGTGTTGAAGTTTGACAAGCAAGCGATCGAGAGTACCTCCATGTCGGACACAGGCACCGGCACGATGCCGGGCAGCTTTGTGCCCGCGTTAAAGGAAGCCGATATCTGTAAAGGCATTGCGCTAAGCCGAGAGGAAAGGCGTCTGGTTAAGTCCACTCTGTCTAAAAGTAACGAAAATCTGTCCAAGCCTCCCATAAAACCTTCTCTTGGGAAGGACAGAATTGCTAAACAAAAGGGCGGCTGCGCCCCAGCTAAAGAACCAAGCCAAATCGATCCAGTATTTCATAAGTCAAATGTGATCTCTGGACATGCGAAAACGACGCCATTGAAGCCTTTGGGGCAGCCATTTTCCAAGCACGAACTCGTCTCTTCATCTCTGTCTCTTGACGAGAAACCCGATGAAGCGCCATCTGTAGCATGTCCAACAAACAAACTGGTCACCAACAATACGTCCAATCATCAATCTGCCTCGCAGAACAATGACAGCTGGACCAAGCCGAAAATAACAAGAAAAAGAGGTCGAATTAAAACACCAGAGTCAAAGGGCAATATCTCCTTAAACAACTCCTTCGAGTCACTGAGCAGCGGCATGGATTGGGATGAGAATCAGCCAGACCAAATCAGCGAATCGGATGAGCAACTTCATGGTAGCACCAACCATCAACTCGGCGGCCGCTATGGAGAAACTCCAAGTAAGAAAATGAAAGATGCTGGCAACCAACGCAGACCTCACAACCAAGCGAAAAACTTGGTCCACAAGCTAGATCTAGAATACGAGGAAGGTTTGAATTTTAAATCCAAAGTCCCGCCATTTTTCATTTTCAATGCGAATTTCAAGCGACTAGATTGTATTGTTAAAGACACTCTTAAAATAAACAGTAAATTTATTTTTAAAAGAACTGGTAAAGACAAAGTAGTTTTATATGTAGATAATAGAGACTCTTTTGATTTGATGAGTAAGGGCTTAAAAGATAATGACATAGAATTTTTTACGCGTACTCCAAGAGAGGATAAGGTTCACTCGCTCCTTCTGAAAGGCCTCCACCAGGACTTCGATGATAGCGAAATTTTGAACGAATTACGTAGTCACAAATTAGATGATGTAGAGTACATTAAAGTCAAAAAGATTGATACTAAATCTTTTTTTAAATCTAGTAGAGGCTCGATTTGCTTCCTGGTGCAGGTCACGGGGGCGAGTAAACTTGCTTCGGTCATGAAAATTAAAAGACTCTTGAACATGGTTGTGTGGTGGGAGAAGATCAGACGTAAAGATGGCATTCAATGTAAAAATTGCCAGAGAATAGGCCACGTGGCCAAATTTTGTAATCGGCCTTTCCGCTGTGTTAAATGCCCAGAAGCACACAAACCAGGCGAATGTAAAATTAATCAAATCAGCAACGTATTGACAGCTGAGGGCGTAAATGTTGAGCCAACAGTTCCATTCTGCGCAAACTGTAAGCAATTTGGCCACCCCGCATCTTATAGAGGCTGTCCGCAGCTCGTGAAAATTAAGAACAATATAATTACAAACAAAGTAGCTATCCGTGACAATCGGGTAGAAAAAATAACTAAAACAATGAATCAACTACCTACATTAAATACTTATGCTGAAAAAGTATCCAAGGGATTGAACTCAGATTTAAAAGCAAAAACAACTCTTAATGACTACAAGGGAGAATTGATATCTAACTTTGAAGAATTCCAATCTCAGATGATTAACAAAATGGGGTCCTTGTTTGAGGGTTTTAGAACAGATATAGTCAACTCCTTTCAAAAACAAATAAACTCAATTTCCCTTGAGGTGAATAAAAATGCACAAGCTATTGATCTAATTTGTAATGTCCTTAAAATCAATATAAATGATAAACAATGATATTGTAATTAATAATCAATCTTCTCCCTGCAATCGGGTCAGGGACATAAATATTATATCCGTAAATGTAAATTCTATTATTAGTAATGAGAGAAGGTTCAACCTGGTTGAATTTATTAATATGCAAAAACCTGATTTAGTACTATTGAACGAAACTAAGTTGAATGGTAGCCACTTTTTCTGTTGTGCCAATTACGACTTTATTAGGAACGACAGACCCAACTCGAGGCAAGGGGGGGGTACGGGAATCCTAGTTAAAAAAGGAATCGGTTTCAAAGAAGTCAAACTAAACAACGAGCACAAATTGAAAACAATAGAGACCACAACTGTTAAGTTAAAGATTAGAAACTTTTCTAATAAAAATTTTTATGTCATCTGCGCATACGCACCAGGTCATAGCAGATCCAGTTTCTCAAAAGATCTTGATATTATATTTGCTGATCTAAGACTTGATCTAGGTTCAAATTACTACATACTAGCAGGTGATCTAAACGCGAACCATCCTCGATGGGCCGATAGTAACGCGAATATAACCCCAAGGGGTGATTACCTAAATAACTGGCTTAACAAAAATGACATGACTTATAAAGTAAATTTGATAGGCCCCGAATGCCCGTCCTACCCTCGTGGTCTATCGTTCATTGATCTCTGCTTGGCAGATTGTAGAATTAATTTTAAAAATCTCGATCCCCTAAAGAGAGCCGAAACCCTTCCCTTCGACAGTGACCACAGAGCCATAAAGTTAATATGCTCTCCCTTTCTGATAGACGAGATTGTTTTTGACAGAAATGACAGGGACAAAAAAAAAAAAAACTTCTTATTTAATAAAACTGACTTTGAACTGCTCGCGAAATACGTTACAGAGAATCAACCAATAATTCCTAATAATAGAAATCTATTCAATCGAGAAATTGAACTGTTTCTAGATCAGCAAGAGAAAACGATTGTGGATGCCATGAATGTGGCTATTCCTAGAGCAAGTAGTTATAACTCATATGACAAATATGTAAATGATAAAATTACTAGACTTCAGAAGATCAAAAGCTCTCTAATCACTCAACTTTTTAAAGTTAAAGACAGAAATGACCACAGACTTATTAAGACCATCCAAAATAAAATTAAAGAACTTAAAACTATATTGAAAAGTGAATTCAAAAACGCAATCAGTAATTATTGGGAAAAAGAAATAAAATCAATCACGTGCTCTGACAATTCTACCTTCTTCCCCAAGATTAATAAAATCTTTAGGTTCAAAAAAAAAACAGAAATTGACACTCTTAAATCCAAAAACAATAATACAGAGTTACTCCTAAAAGCGAAGATAGGCATAGATAGATTAACTAAGGACAACTCAAACAACTTTATCATAACCAATGCCAAAGATAAAGCTAACTTGCTCGGTGCGCATTTTGCTAGTGTTTACTCTAAATCCACCTCATCGATCCAAAATTCTGACCGCCAAATCCTATACGAAAACATAGACAGATCAGCCAAAAAAATCGATGACGATATCAGTACAAATCAAAGCATAACAAACTTCTCAGATACAAATTCATCCACTCTCCCGAACGAGGACTACTTTTATTCTGTAAACGCCGTTAGTAAAATCTTCCTTTCGCTTAATAATAAAAAATCCTCCAGTCATGATGAGATACCTAACTTCATCCTTAAAAACCTCCCTCTCGGAGCCTTTCATAATTATACAATATTGTTCAATAATATTTTAAATAATTTTTACTACCCCGAGAAGTGGAAAATAGCGAAAGTAGTTCCTATTAAAAAAAAAGGGAAGGACGGCAGCAACCCTGGCAACTACCGCCCTATAAGTCTCCTTCCTAATATCAGTAAAGTTTTTGAAGCGATAATTAACAATAAGCTGGTTGCCTACTGCGACGAAAAAAACATCATTCCTGAATGCCAATTCGGCTTTAGGTATCGTCACTCGACAGTGCACGCCATTCATAAGGTGACATCCAACATCTATTGGGCTCTGAACGAAAGGGAGTACGTCGGGGCATGCCTTGTCGACCTCGAAAAGGCCTTCGATTCAGTATGGCTCGATGCCCTCAATTTTAAACTGGTGGAGAAGGGCTTCCCTTTGAATCTTACAAAGATGCTGAGAAGTATGTTAACTGAAAAGAAATTCTTCGTCCAAGCAGATGGAGCTGAATCGGAAATGTTATTTGACATTGAGGACGGGCTCCAGCAGGGCACCGTGAACGCACCTATATTGTTCAACATCTTCACCAGTAGTCTCCCTAGGTTATTTGGATTTTCTGACAACCCCAAATTAGACATCACGTGCTTTGCTGACGACATAATCCTGACAGTTTCCGGCAAAAAACCAAAAGTGATTCAAAATGAATTAGAGCAACTCTTTCACAAAGTCAAAAAGTTCTACGAAACTTGGAAACTCAAAGTAAATAATGACAAAACCGAAACCATTTTATTTAGACCTCAAGCTAAAGATGTCCGTTGCGCCTTTAAATTCTTTAAAGATTTTAGTATTAAAACGAGTCCGGGTAGTAACACCAAAATTAAAAACGTTAGAGTTGTCAAATATCTAGGGGTCCATTTGGACGAACAATTGCGATTTAACAAGCATGTGACACTTGCTTTGGAAAAGGCCCGTAAAGCGTATCTTGGTCTAAGCTCCTTATTCCATTCGAGATGCTTGAACCAAAGAGCAAAAACTATTTGCTACATGCTACTTATTAGGCCCATCATCACCTATGCAGCCCCAATTTGGTTTAATATCAGTCCTTCTGTGATGGAGAAAGTGCGAGTCTTCGAGAGGAGAATTCTCAGAGCATGTACTGGAGTGAGAAAAACTCCTGAATCCAACTTTCTAAAATATTATTCAAACTCAAAATTATATAAAGCCGCGGACATCCCTCGCATTGATAGCTACATCATTAAACTAACTAGAAATTATATAAGTCAGTCTTCGAGTAACAGGGACAATAGCCTCATTTTCGGGCACTATTTTGATAATAGGCGTTATCTAGAAAAGGCATTGAGGAGTGGCTATCCTCCAACTGAATCTTTCATCCTTCTGGATGAAAGAGGT
Organism: Probaryconus sp. ZL-2020; assembly: GCA_022817065.1. NCBI lineage: Eukaryota > Metazoa > Arthropoda > Insecta > Hymenoptera > Scelionidae > Probaryconus > Probaryconus sp. ZL-2020. The sequence goes on along the minus strand of JABFQA010001219.1, from coordinate 6,661 downwards.
CTTATTGAGAATTTAAACGGAGTGCCCATTTTTTACCACCGGAAAAGACATTATCTGGATAAGGCCATCAACTTGGAATCCTTCCATAATAACCCTTTGGTTTTCAGCATGAGTATTCCCCCGGTAAAATCTGAAAGTTGTAGCGAGAATGCTCGTGAATTGTATTGGTGGCTCAACAGCCCCTCCTAGCGTCTTGCCGAGTGTTGTGTCTGATCTTTTCCACACACCCTGTTTAGTCACAAAACTTAAAAATTGTAACAGCAATTTGCTGACTCTGATGCTCAATGTGATTTGACTTAGTTCATTCTTATTTTATATCTATTTTTATTCCTAGATTTAAGCTTCATCTTTTTGTTTTTTATGTACATTGTGCGACTATGCTATCGAGGATATTGGATGCTGGTCAATTGAAAAAGACATTGTTTTGACTTCCGCGCACTGTCAACCTGTAATTTTATTATTGTTCTGTAATTAAAATTTTAAGCTCTGTTTTAGTCAAATCTGTGAGTTGCTCATATGCGAGCCATACAGCTTTAAAATGTTATATAATTTAGTCTGTTGCGGTTTTCGGTACATGTTTTCTCCGCAAAAACAAACCCTGTATTATTTTATTTTGAATAAACGTTATATATAAAAAAAAAAAAAACTCAGATGGTAGAGCGCTCGCTTAGCATGCGAGAGGTACCGGGATCGATGCCCGGCGCCTCCAATTTTTATTGCTATTTTTTACAATTCATCTTTATACGTTTTTCTATCGTATTATTTTATTATTTTTTTTTTTTGTTAATTAATTTTGGTGTAATAAGTAGCACGATTGCAATGACAATGAAAATTATATGAACCAATTGATAAATTATCTTTCCAATTTATAAACAATGAATGTATGAAATGATTTATTTGAAGTTATATCCATATAATTTGCACACATAATATTTAGTTTATCTAATTGGTGACAACTTTTTTATTTATGGCAGGAAACTGGAATAAATATCTGATGAATACATCATTATGAACGATAAGCTAATTACTTTTTAGAATTGTGATTTCAGAATCTCCTGTAATTATTTAAATAACAAATTTTAATTAAAATGAAAAAATAAACAATATCATGATAAATTAACATGATAAAATAACGTTAAATAGTTGTTTTTTTGTTTTTTTTTTGTTTTTTAGTGCAACATACTTGTTCCATTAAATTGCATTGAATTCATTATCGGAAATTCATTAACACAATAAGTATGCATTTATCGTGATTCAATCACTTTGAAAAATTTAATATAATCAAAATAATTATAATATTACATGCATTATCAAATATTCATTTTTTCCGTGATATTACAATAGAATATCCTGGAGAATAATAAACAGCATTATTTAAATATAAACAATACCCTGATAGTATAAAATATTCTGTGTTATTAGGGTAATTTTTTAAATTATCAACAAGAAAATATAATATATAATGTAATGAAACAACGTCAATTAAAAATAATATAATTCCAATCGTACCAAAAGCCAATTTTCCAACATAAAATCCTGCTCCGCAAATAAAGGAGCACTCGTGCTCCAGGATGAAAAATCAGACTTCTAAATAATCTTCTGAATTGAAAATTGACATAAGCTGTCAAAAAAACCTTTAGGAATGTAGCGGAAATAATTTAATGGGTCATCTGGTGATCTGGAGTGTAAGGATTAGCGCACCCTACAGCTGATCCTTGGAAGGACCCTCGGAACTGGTAAAATAAATGGGAGTCTTAGCGAAAGGGTGTAGATGAAAAGGGATGTCTGATCAGGTTGTTTATGCACTCACTTACCAAGATAAGTCGTCGGTAAAATGAAATCCTTTGTAACGCTGGGCCCGGACACTGGATGCACTTGCTCGTCGTCGAACTTGGTAACCATACACGCCAAAAACAGCCCCTACGCACAGCAACGGCCCTATCTTTATCGAACTAACCGCGCCAACGAGATATCTCGAACTGCGGAGAACTAACGCCGAGGCGGACCGGGAGAGAACATGAGAAACAGCAGCCCAGCCAGCAAGTGCTGACATCTAGCTCATGAATTTATGAGCGTCATTGTTGTTATGCAGAGTGCCGACAACCAGTGACAGTATACAATTCAAAACATTGATAATTAATCGCCGCCATTCTAACCAAAAAAAAAAAAAAGTGTTCTTAAAGAAGCGTTAGAAATTTTCCACAGTGAAAAGAGTGAATGGCCGAGAGTACAATGGAATCACTGGAGATATTTCATCAACTAAAACTCGACAGCGTTAATCAAGAATGGGTGGAATCTATTTGGCAAAGCCATTTTATAGAGTACACCGATCCACCGGGGAAATATCTCTTTTTTCTTGAAAACGAAGATATACATTGGATATTGACAGAAATTTGTTCTGTAACCAAAGAATGGTTAAAAAGTGCTGAAACCGAAGAAGAAAATTCCCAAGTATTTTGGCGAACATTAAAGAATATAAATATTAATTCTCGAACCCTTTTAGCTGTATTAGGATATCTTATTAAAACGGGCCAAAAATGTGACTCAAACGAAGATGCTCGACAGTCTTGTCTAGGTGCAACTGCTCTTTATTTTACTTTACTGTGCATCCCCGGAAGTAACTTTATTCATCAAATCTTTCAACCTAACCTATTCAAATGTGCTATTGAAACATATAAATTATTAGATCATTTAGTTCCAGTTTACAAAAAGTCAAATCAAAATTCAGACGTTGATGATTTGTACAATGATGTTGAAGAGGATACAACACAATCCTTGACGCATCAAGAAAAAGTTACCTTGGCCAAAGGTCTTAACAGTATAATGTGCGATATGATAACGATGTTCAATAATTTTAGTAGTTTCTCAACTGACGAATGGTCGTTAGAAATTACAATCGACTGTTTGATGAAGATTGCAACGTCTGAGATAAATGTCAATCCACTGAAAAATAATATTAAATCAAATCAAGCATCTCTTACAACTTTGTCTCATAATTCTTACGTTGCGTTTAAATATCTTTGCCATCCTAGGCATGGACCAGTTAAAGAAACAATAAGAAAAATTATGAAATATCTTTTTGAACATCTAATGACAAGACACGTTGATTTACCAGCTAAGCAGTCGAATAATTTACGAGAAACAATTTTTATTTTTTTAAAGATGATTTTAGATTCTTATGAAGAAGATGCAGAATTGGGCATTAAAATATTAATTCAACAATTGATGGTACATTGTCCAGACAGGTTGGAAGCTAGACAAAAACAGGCTACAATAATCGCAAATATTATTATTCTTTGCAGGAATGATCTGTATCATTCAATATTAGAAAGCTTTCTTTTGTTTTCTCATAGCACAAAAATACCCCATAGAATATTTGCTCAAGAGATTGCCAATAAGTTATTATTTAATGTATTGCATTGTGAAAATCTGAATGCAGATCCAAGCTTGAAGAATAAAACTATTAATTTGTTAATAGGAATAGTTTTTGCAAAATGCACAGATGTTTCTAATAACGTCAGAGGAAAAGCTATGAGTATAGTTTCAGATATTATTGATCCAAAAGGTATTTATAAACATGTAGTTAAAACAATAATTGAAGCTGAGAACGAAGAGAATCCTTTGCCATGTTTAGAACAGATGCAAGAGGAATGGTTAAATTTTGCTGAAGATGTGAATTATTTGCCTGGATTTAAAACAATTTTTCATATGCTACAGTTGAGAGTCGTTGAAAATAAAGCAATGATTCGTAGGAGCGCATTAATAACTTTGAAGAATTTAACTTTCTTCAAACCCAATGTCCATCGTGAAGTATTTTATATAATCGGTAGACATTGCAGAGATTTATCTATGGCAGTAAGAAAATTTGCTATTCAAATATTGACGCAACTATTGCAAGATTCTCCTAATAATAATGAATTACTCGAAGAATGGGTGATGGCTGTCGTTCCCCAAATAAATGACATCGAAACAAAGGTACAAGAAAAAGTATTGGAAGCTATGGAAATGTTAATTTTGAAAAATATTCATACATGGAATAATGGACGACAGGAGAGTGAATCCAATGATTTGGCTTGGAAGATAATTGACAAATTAATCTGTGTCAAGATGAGGAAACATTTGTCTAAGGCCTGTGCAATATGGATCAAGAATGGAGTTGCTAATAATAATTCTGTTAAGAAAATTAGAACACACATAGGAACCCATCATGATGTACAAGCCTGGTTTCTATTGGCCCAATTTTCAGAAACTTTGGAAATTAAAAATATTGATACATACTTCACAAATTATAATGATTTTTTCAAAAGTGATGAATATCGAGAACAATTTATGCTAGAGGTTTTAAAGAATTCGTGGACTCACATGAATAAGGAATTGCTTAAAAACTTACAAAGCTATTTGTACCAAAGTCTTTGTAACTATAAGGTAAATATATTTATTCTTATTATGAATAAATAAATTATAAAAAAAATGAACTAATATATTAATGCTTCATTATTTTTTGCAGATAAATATCCAATATATTACTGTTTGCATAGACATTCTGGAACAAATGAAGAGTTTGCATCCTGATGGTAAACATTTGTTAAAAACAGATATGCAAAATCTAATGATGTTAGCGCAAACAAAAATTAACAAAATTTTAAATGACGATGACTGCGTAAATGATGTATGCCCTCTTCGTGTAATATGCACCTTAGGAAATGCTTCTGTTCTATGTACTGCTGACGTCGATCCAAATGTGTTGATCCTCTTGCAAGGTGTGCTTCTTGATAGCGAGTCCTTTCCTACAGGAAATTATTCTTGCGCATTAAGACCTGCATGTGTACTTCTTCTGGGACAATTGGCAATAAGAAAGAAAGAAGTTGCTGAACAAGTAACTCCAATAATTATTTATTTAATGAGTCACGTTAATGACAATTCTTCACCAACGGAGACTGCTGTACGTATCAATGCAGCTAAAGTTCTTGCAGATTTTTGCGAAAGATTTACAGATTTAGTGGAACCTTATTTACCAGAAATGTGTGTCTGTATGAAAGATTCAAATGTTCAAGTCAGAGAAGCCATGGTTGTGATTTTCATTCAACTATTATTGGAAGATTTCATAAAGGTGAAAGGACTCCTTTTCTTCCATATTTTAACAATGATATCAGATTCAAACGAAACCATACAAGAATTAACAATCTTTCTCATAAAAGAAAGACTTCTTGTTAAAAATAAGACTTTAATTTCGGATCAGTTCCTGAACAGTATTATTCATTACAACAATTGTACGTGGTATAAATTATCTGATTATAAGATGACAGATAAGGAAAAATCCGTTTTAATGTTATCCGGATTAGCAAACGAATCTAAACGAAGAAGTATCTATGATTTCATGTTAGAGCATTTAGATGTCGATGGAAAATTGAAACTTATTACCAAATTAAGTGAAAAACTTTTGTTAAAATTTTGTGAAGATTCATTTAAATTAAATGGAGAGAATGAAAAATGTTTGTTAAGGGATACAATTTATATATTGTCAAGTGATTATATCCAACCAAATTATAATATTAATAGACAAAATGATGATGATATCCAAGAAGAAAGTAATGCTATGATGCCATCAGTTGTACAACATGTTGTACAAAATGCTATTGTCATTTTTATGGAACAAATAAAAAAATATAAACTAGAACGATTATTAATAATACTAGTGAAATTGAAGAAAAAGTTCAATACTCTAAAATCATCACTTTTTTATGATGTGAATAGATATTTTGTTCATTTAATTCTGGAGTATCCAAAAGAAAATTTTTCTTTTTTGTTAAACAAATATCCTGAATTGGAAAATGAAATTGAAATGATAAAGTAAGAACATTTTTATTTTATTAATATTGTTAGTGAAAAAAATGTATTATTGTAATTATTACATTAACAAATAATTCTTGCGTTACAGAAAAAATGGCAAAAAAATATCGAATGAGAATAATAATGAAATTGATGGTGAACTGAGCCAAAATGATATGAGGCATGTAATTTTGAATGGTGCACAACCAAAAGTTGTACTGCAGCGATTAACAAATGAACAGATTTTACAGTCATTACAAAGGTTTGTATTACAATCTATTAAATAGTTTATCAAATGAATTATGATCTAGCTATAAATAAATTCATTGTAATTTGTACTATGAACTTTTTCATGCAACAAGGACATTGTGCAATAAGCATACTATTAACTCTAAAACAATAGATTTTATGCCTTTATTACAATATTAATTTTTTTCTAATTAAAAAAAGCCCTATGTAATTGTATGTCATAATTATTATTTAACTAAATAAATGTTAATTAATTTATATTATAATATACGATAAATTTGCAGGGATACTATGGAAACTATTGTAAAAAAAAGCAGTGAGTCTTATTGGTAAGCCAAATCAAGGATTGTTAAGTCCTTCCACATTTAACTTAAACGTTATATCAAAAAATCCTTCGCCCTCTTTAAAATCAATGAACATAGCAGGTACATTATCTCCAATTTGTATTGTGACACCAATAAAATTTAAAGATAACGCACCCTGCAAACGTGCGTATTTAGTTTATATTTGTATAAACTTTAATTTCAAAATGATATTTTGCATAGTAAGATCTAACTTTTATTGAGGAAAAATAATTTTCCAA
>JABFQA010001218.1:0-14568 GCA_022817065.1 Probaryconus sp. ZL-2020 | reverse complement strand
AAGAAACTATCTTAAATGATTCAACAACACCTGACTCAGATTTCGAACATAACGCCGTTGATGATATTTTAAGTAATTCAATTTTATCTGAAGAGTCAGAAATTATTTTACCTGCTCACCGAAAATGTGCTTGTCATTTATTAAATTTGGTTGCTACAAAAGATGCGGAGACTGCATTACAAGATGCAAAATATAAAAAAATCTATCGAAGTTTTAATGGTAAAAGTGTAAAGTTATGGTCCAAGCAAAATCAGTCCACACAAGTTGCCGAAAACATTAAAAATACTTGTGGGTTTTATCTAAAAACACCATGTATAACCAGGTTATATTTTTAATCTTTATGTTTAAAGCATCAATTATTTCATTTAGAATTAAAAAAATATTTTATTATATTTAGATGGAATTCAATGTTTGATTCAATGCAACATTTGAATACAATTATGAAGGATGGTACGAAGAACATTGACTGTTGTATGGATTTTTGCCAGCTACCAAGATTTTCAACTGATGAACGTGAATTCCTTAAAGAGTATTGTGAGGTAACAATTATACAAATTTGATAATTTTTCATATTTCACCCTTGCTCGGTATATATATTTTTAACAATCTTAGCTTGTATATCGAGGAAAAGTTTACTGTTTCCTCCCCAATGTATCTTTATAACATGTATTTTTTATAATAATACCTAAACAATACATTAAAAATTTATTATTTTTGTATTCAAATTTAGGTAATGAATCCTGTGGCCCTATCTTTAGATATGTTGCAAAGTGAAAATGGAATGTTTGCAGGATATTTATTACCAGTGATTAAAACATTGCAAAATAAATTAATTATTGTAAAACAATCTTGTTTTACATATTGTTTACCACTTATTGATTCTTTGGAACGTGGCATTCAAAAACGGTAATTTACTCAGTATTTAAATCTTGAATTGATGTTTAGTATTATAGACAAATATATAATTTCTATTATATCATTTCTAGGTTTGGAAATTTTTTTGATGATAAAAATTTAATTGTAGCCAGCTGTTTACATCCTCGTTTTAAATTAAATTGGCTCGATGGCAATCAAAGATGTGATGCAGAATACAAACTTAAAGAAATATTAGATATAAAGAATGAGTAAGTTTTATTTTTAAATATATCTACCAATATATACACAAATTATAAAATAAATACTTTCACTTTCAAATTTCTATTAATTAAATATTTATTAGCATAATTAATTATTTTCAGAGAAGTTAAAGATAGTCAGAAACTTGAAGGATTTTTTTCTTTTGACAGTCTGGACGATTTTCAAAGTGAAGAACAAGAATTACAAAATTTTATGTCTTTAAAACAGCATGACTTATCTTCATTAAACAATTTCACGCGATTAAAACAGAATTTTATAAAATTTAATACTGCTTTGCCTAGTAGTGCTCCTTGCGAGAGACTCTTTAGTATCGCTGGATCAATTCTCTCGCAAAACATGGGAAGATTAACAGACTCTCTTTTTAAGAAAAAGCTTTTGTTAAAAATAAATAAACATTATAAGTAATTTTTATAATAATTTTATTATAATCTACACCTGGCAGGTACTTTTTCGCTTACTCCTATAAGGACAGCGATCTGTGGTGGACGTGGTCTCAGGGCGATCCACCATTGATTGCGATGGTTGTAAGAAGCGAAAATTTAACTGCCAGCATCGGATATATTTGTTTTATATGTGCAACGTTTTTCATTAATGTGATTACATTATATTATATTTATATTTAGAAACCCATGTATAAATACATTTTTAATGCAGTTATGTATTGTGTGCTGAAAATTATGTTTTTTAATTCGCCCATCCCGTTTAATGATGAAATCAATAAAAAATTTAAATGTAACGATAAAGTAACGATTCGTTACTTTTAAAGTAACGGTAACTGTAACGAGTTACATTTCTGAAAAAGTAACGCGTTACTAACGAAGTTACATATTTAGCTGTAGTAACGGTAACGGTAACGAGTTACTTATTTTCAGTAACTTTCCAAAGTCTGCTGAATACAAATACTACTGTTTTATTAGATGAATTCTTAAATGCTCCTGTCTACGAATTCGAATCAGACGAAGACGACGAAGAATTTTTAATGAATGCTGAAGAACTAGAAGCTGAAAGTTTACATTTTGATGACGAATTCGTACTTAATAATGATTTAAAAGATGTCGATGATAACGTCAATGATGAATATGAGCTCATCAAAGATAAAGTAAAAGATATCATAAAGAACAAATCAGAAAAGAATACTCATTTAACAGCTGCTGATATATATGTTTCAAAATTATGTGCATTACCTGATATTTCAAGAAAGCGAGTAAATGATATAGTTGATGAAACCGACAAATTATTTCAAAATTTGTTTGACAACATAAATACAGAAATCCAAAAATGTTTGAACGGTAGTACAGACAATATCGTAATTAAAATTAATAATATCATTAAAAATTCAAGCATGCCATTTAAAAATTTGAAAACAGAATTTAAAAGATTTTCTCAATATAAAAACAACGACACATTTATTGCTCCTGAAAGTTATAAACTTGGAGAAATTCTGGAATATAAATCTAAACATGGAGTTCCTACAATGGAAAAATTAAAAGTTGATGCACAGTTTATACCACTTCGTAAAATTTTAACCAAGTTATTTGAAATTCCTAATTTCGCTGAAGAAATCTTTAAATATATATGTGACGTGGAAAAGCAACAATACGTATTTTCAAATTTCATTCAAGGCCCATTTTGGAAGAATAAAATTAAATTACGACTAGCAAACGGTGAAATAGTACTTCCATTATTCATTTATTATGATGACTATGAAAACAACAATCCACTGGGTAGCCATAAAGGTATATCCAAAAGTGGAGCCGTTTACGTTAGTCTGCCGTTTTTACCACCGTTACTTCAATCAAAGTTGGAAAATGTTTTCCTCTTCATACTCTTTAATACATTAGATAGAAAAACGATGGGAAATGAAATTATATTTACAAAAGCTATTGAAGAATTGAAATATTTAAAAAATGAAGGCATAAATGTTAAGCTACAAGGTAATAATATTAAAGTGTATTTTGACGTAGGACTCATCGTAGGAGATAATCTTGCTGTGCATAGTATGTTAGGCTTCACCGAAGGATTCAATTCAAACAGATTTTGCAGATTTTGCTTAATTTATCGACATGATATTCACATTTTAACAGAAGAAAAGGATTGCGTACTTCGTAATAAAGAAAATTATGAATCTCTTGCTGCCATGAACGATAAAAGTTTATCTGGAATCTCACAGCCTTGCGTATTTAATCAGTTAGAAGGATTTCATGCTACTGAAAATCCTGCTGTTGATGTCATGCATGACCTGTTAGACGGAATTTGCAGAGAAGACATCGGACTTGTCTTACATAATTTCATATACAAAGAAAAATATTTTACACTGTGCGAACTGAATACAAAAATTAGTTCTTTCAATTTCGGAGACGGTGATAATATTAATAAACCTCCCGAAATAATTGATCATCAAATAAAAAAGAAGTGTGTAATATTGACATCATCTGAAATGTTCCAACTAGTAACACACATCAACTTAATTATTGGAGATGATGTTCCATATCAATCAGAAATATGGCATATGTTATTAAATTTACAGGAACTACTCCAGATAGTATGTAGTTCAAAAATCAGTTTTGAAACTCACCATTTACTGCGAGTTGTAATAAATGATTATTTATCAATGCGCCAAAAATTATTCCCAAATTGTGCTAAACCGAAGCACCACCACCTTATTCACTATCCAGAAATTATGCGACAAGTAGGACCATTGTGGAAAATATCCTGTATTCGCTTCGAGGCAGAACATCGCATTGGGAAAGCAGCTGCTAATGTGTCTACAAATCGCATAAATATATGCAAAACAATTGCTTTGAAACATCAATTAAACTTCAATTATAGATTAATACGTGCACAAACTGAAACTTCTAAAAATAATCATTTTCTTTTAGGAAAAGCAAAGATGTTTAACAAAAATTTAATTCCAAATATCTCCAATTTTATAGATAAAATATCTACAACGGAAGAATATGTTAATGTAATTAGGTGGGCCAAATATGGTGATAAAACAATTAAACATGGCTCAATTTTTGTAACATTTGATGAAGATGGTCCCCTTTTTCATATTGTTGAAATAATACTCCAATATAACGATAATGTTATGATAACTGTTAGAACTTTAACTGACTGCTATTTAGATGAAAAATATAAAGCGTACAAAGTATTTAATATCGATTCTTATGTTTGGGATATTTTTCAATTAGATATTTTAGACAGTGCAATTGTTACTTGCATAAACAGACAAAGAGATGGATTGTATTACATTGCAAAACGATGGTTTTAATTATATTTATGCTCATGTAATTGATTGCGTTCTTTTATAGCGATACAAAAATTAAACAAAAAAGATTTATTATAAACTTATAACATTTTATGTATTACTTCTGAATAACTATATTACTAATAAAGTTTATTGTTCGTGGAAATAATGATTTGGTTGTTGAAATAAATAATTTTGTATGAACATTGTATGTATGTATTCCAATCTCCCTTAATCAGATAATAAAGCATATTTTAATAGTAAATATTCAGAATTTAAAATATTGATCGTTTTAATTTTAATTTTAAAATCTTCAGATTTTGTAATATAAAACATTTGAAACTTTAAATAATAAAATAATTCGTATCATTAAACTAATTTCATTTTTCATATAGAATAACATAATGTATTTAAATATGTTTTGTAATTCTCCTGGGTTACAACATTTTAGAATTTATTCCTTTTCCTCTTTCTTGCAAATTTATTATACCAGTTTCCTTTCAAAAAATTCAAAATTGCAATTTCAATATTATACCGATATGAGTTTTCAAATATTACCGCCTTGTGTAATTCATCATCAATTTTGAACTGCAGATGGCGCTTTCAGTATCAAATGCATGTTAAATACATGTACAATGTTACTCACAAGTTATATATTAACAAGAGATAAGGTATATATACAACTTCAAAACATTTAATTTCATGTATCTATAATGTAATCATCGAATGCGTTTGTATCTGCGTCGTGTGTGTATATGTCATTGTAATTGCGCGTTATCATTAGTATTAGTATCTATTTATGTTGTGTGGTATCATATGAAATTGAGGGTAATTTTCTGTATAAACGGGGGTATAAAAAGTATTGCTTTTTATAACGTGTGTAATAAAATATATGAAAATTCAATACTTTTCGGGTACACCCTGTATAATAACAACGTGTTTTCAGAGCTACATTATTCAGATGAAATTTTCTTTTCAAAATTTCCAATAATTTAAAATAAAATTTTATCATTTATTTCGGAAAAAGTTACCGTAAATTTATGGTAAAAAATACAATAATTATTACTAAAGTTACCAGCTAATTATTGAAATTTCTCCCAATATTATCATAAATATTACAGTATATCAAATTTGCTATAATTAATATCATAAATTAACGTAAAACCTTTCTGTAACCTCAGTACAAAAATTTATGGGAAAATTTGAGTAAAATTATTTTAAAAATTGCCTTAAATTTCTCTCAGTGCAGTAATCCGAACAGCCAAAGAAGTTTTTGATGTAACCATGCATGACACTCAGAGTTATTCGTGCTTGCATAAGACAAGTTAAGATTTGAGTACACTCTTCGATAGTCAATGTGTCCACTATACTATGATCCAATTCTAAGAAACCCTTACACTCTTCTCAAATACAAAAGAGTTTTCGAGAATCTCTAAATACTCTTTTAAGGCTCCAAATATTTCTCCTTCTACTGTTAGTTTTAAAGGAATTTCTTTTTAGAGAGAATATCTTAGAGAGAATATCTTAAAGCTTTCTCCGGATCGATTAAATGCAGGATATCTGGATAATATTCAACTGATTCTAATTCAGAAGAATTGGCAGAAGATTGTGGTGTAATGTCGATCACTGGCATTGCAATGTTAAGCAATTTGTTTTGGACATTCTCAATACACACAGTTCCAAGGAATTCTTTGCTGGAGTGGACTGCGAATTCTCTTATAAGGGTTTTTAGTGCGATTTCGATCTGAGAACCTTTACGGTTGAGAATTATGAGGCTCGAAAATTTGGTGACTTTATTTGCCATACAGAAAAATTCGCTGTCCCAGTAAATTCTACACATATGAATGATATTGAAAGCATGAATATCCAGGATTGCTTCAAAAACTGAGTCAGGATTCTCCAACAGTAAAAATATGTTGATTTTGTTGACTGACACTCTTAGAAATAATATTCTTAGTTGAATAATACAGTCCTCTTAATAAAATTCCACTTGAGTTAAGTACAATCCGTCTGCGTTAATAAAAAGATCGATTTGTTATAAGAAAATTGTATGATGTTAAGAAGAATATTTTATGGTATAAACAAGATGAAATCCGATTGTGACAGTCGGATTCCTCTTCTAACAGTCATATTGATCCTTGGATTCATACGCATGCGTCGTGTTATCGTAGTCACTTAGTTCATTGTCGTCCTCAAGATAGTTTAACGTGCATTTTTAATATTTAGTGTTCATTAAAATTAACATTTTTATTCAAACCAGGAAGATGGACTTATTAAGAAAAGAAGGAGTTTCAGAGAGCATCATTAAAATTTTAGAAGGTAAGCACTTTTTTGATATTTGGTACATTTATATAAATTGCAGTCATTCGCGATGAAATGTTATAACTATTGAAGAAAAACATTCTTCTATACATAACCATTTTCTTCTTTTATTTGTCTGTGTTATGAATGTGGGAAAATGAAATATAATTAGACTTCAATTTTAAATTGGTTCTGTCTGTAACTTTTTTACAATATTGAAAAAAAGTTCGCCGGGCACTGCTAAATATTTAGCAGAATTAGAAAAAAAGTTTAGCTGGTATTGGAACAGCTAAACAGTTCTTTTGCTGTCGTTGATTACTGATTAACATAACCTCAAACTTTTAATTCTGAAAAAAGTAAATAGACCTGTTAAAGTCTTAAATTGTATTAAATATTTGAGAAATGATGAATAAATATATTTCAATATATGTATAATGTATATAAATAAAAAGTGAAGATGTATATTTATTAATTAATACGTATCAAAATTATGAAATTCAGCTTAATTTAAATTATTATTATTATTAATGTACTTGTTCGACTGAATCAGCTAAAAATTTTATTTACTTTAAACAGAAATTGTCAGAACATTCATTTAACTGCCAGACAATTAGTATTTTTCTTTGTAATATTTTTTTTCAAATCCATTGAATTTGAAAATAAATGGTCGTTCATTTTTTTAATTTATAGAAAATGGATTGGAATTAGATATATTGTTCACAATGGATACACAAGACTTTTTAAAATACAACATAGGACTGAAAATGGGACACATTATTCAACTGGTAAAAATAACAGACAGATTGAAAAAGCAGAATGATAATCATGAAAGTGAAAAGGTATTATGCAGAAATGATTTAAAATAAAATGAAAATTAACAGAAAAAATTGTTAATGATGTTGTTAAATATGACTATTTTGTAAAGTTAAGACATGAAATAAATTTGTTAATTTTTGGATAGGTTTATTCTAAGCCAGACAATACAACGAAGAAAAGTTATGTAGTAAACACGAATGAGGTTTTTATCCATGATAATATGAATAACAATCAATGGGAAGAATTTGTCAATAAATATGATGCAGTAAATGAAAATTGTACACTTCCACCATCTCCATCATGTTCAGAAACATTTACGGTCGTGCATGACAATGATTCATATAAAAGAATCTTAACAGATTCGTTTAATGTAGAATCAATGCCTGAACGAAAAAAGATTCGCCCATCATCAGATGATGGGCAAGATCCGATGTTACCCATGATCTTAGATTCACTTCCGTATAATGCACCCAGCATGAATTTGTCAGACACCAATTTATCGAAAGAAGTGAGATCCGTATGAAGTTATATAATCGTTTTATAATAGATTTTTCTGTTTATTAATATACATTTTTTTTTTAGAGTATTGAAAATATTTTAAGAGAAACATTGGAGGGACAAGCTATCATAGCTGAATATAATAATAAAAAAATTCTGCCGGACAGAGATAGGGACTCTCTCGTTTCTCTTTTAATTAACAAATGTGATATTAATAAAATAAGGTATGCTATATTAGATAATTAAGAATTTTCAATATATATATCTTATACAGAATGTAATAAGCCATAAAAAAATTGTTTGAATATTTAGTGAATTATAATAAAATTTATTAGATGCTTTAGTTTAATAATATTTAAATAAACTTACTCAATTCTTTTTTATATTACAATTTCAGTAAACCTCCTGTTTTTTTAAAACAATTATCTACTGTCATTGTGGAGTTGTTTCCTAATGAAACTGAAGTAAGCATTTTATTTCAACGTTATGTAAATACATCAAATTAACTATAAAAATAATATAATGTATTTTTTCTACATTAAGGATATTTATTTTATTCCACCTTTATCAAATGGAAATGATGGAAAAAATGCCAAAGGCAAGCTCCCGAACAAATGGAAAAATGTCCTTTTGAGATTAAGAACGTGTGGTCTTCTTGAGAAACATAAATTTAAATGTAAAACTAATTGTGAAACCAAAATCATTACTGAAGGTAATGTTTTATTTCTTTTTGCTCCAGTTCATAATTTGTATTCGTTCTTTATTTATGCATTCAGCAATATTATTTTTGTGCAGTTTTACCTCACGACGACAGTGTTAAAAATCATATGAAGTGGCTTGATGTGCATAGACAACCTTGGGACGATGTCAAAAAACATTGTCTAGCAACTCAGGATTATCGACAATCAAAATTGTTGGTTGTACAAGAAACTAGGGAAATTTTGGAAGAATGGCCAATTTTTAAATCACATTTAGGTCCACAGCTGGTTAGTTTAACAATCGTATTACTTAAAAATGTATATTTTTAATATTTAATTATACGTACTTTTTACATTGATTAGTTTATTTTTGTAATACTAAATTTCAATCCATTATTATTAATACTATATTTGAACTCAAAATATAAATTAATATTTCAATGATAAATAATTGGACATTTTTTCTTTTCTTCATTAAGATATCGTTGGATTTTAACTGCAAGTATCCCAGAAAAGAGCTTATATTAGAAAAAAATTGGCTTAGTTTATTCAATGAAGTATACTCATTACGAAGTAGCCATATAAAAAATTATTCACGTAACGCGATAGGTCAAGCATTATGCAGACAATACGAAGAGCTGCAAGATGGACCAAATAATGATTTAGACGGTCTTCGATTGCTGTTACTACCACATTTATTAGTTAACAAAGGCAGAATCAAAACTGGCAAAGGCCCAATAAAACCATCTCTGCCAGAAGTATCGGATGGCTTCATTATTTGGTGCAAGGTATGCAAAATACATACTGATACACATGTAATTTTGTCTATTATGTTTCATCCATCAATCGAAATAAATTCTTTTTTTAAATTTGGTGAGATGGAATAAAAACTTTTCAGAGTACATATTTTAGTATATTTTAATAATATATTATTACATTTTTACAGACACAAAATGCTATAATATCTAGCATTGAGAGTCGAAAAGCACGCTATAAAGCTTTAAAACAGCGTACACAACCATGTGCAGTATTAGTCGGAAGCGACCCAAGTATTATTGAAGCCACGTATGTATCTTTGGATGATCTATTGTGGAAAACGAATTCAGCTACGCATGCTTTGGATATAACATTCAAGTTATTCTTCATTTTTAACTTGGAATACCCACCTGACTGTGACCACATTTGGATATTATTGCAACAACAATTACATGAAATTTTTCAGAAGAGAGATAAGAAATATCCAATCATCACTAGCATTACAGCCGGATTGAAGTCTCTTCGTTCTTAATTTATTACAATCCATGTGATTTTTGTTATATATCCGTTTTATAATCAACGCAAAGAGTGTAAATTTTATTTAAATTATTTATTTTGAGTTTTCCTATTACTAATAGGAATATTTTAATATTTTAATTAATAATATAAGTATAAACAATGTTTAGGTGTTCAGATTGTGGTAAATGCTTCAATATTACCAATCAATTGATCTTGCATTACAAATATGATCATAATTATACGAAAACAAGCATATACGTTTGCGCTCAAGCTTCTGGTTGTCGAAAATTTTCTGATGTAGCACATTTTCAAAAACATTTAACGACAGATCATTTTAATGTTGCTAGTTCAAGTTATATAAGTACAGAGGAAGACAAATCATTTTCGAAAATAGTTGTTTACGATGCACTTCCTTGCAGTAATGAAAAAGATAACGAGTCTCAATCAATAAACACAAAAAAAATTACTGATACTAACTTTCCTTCACGTCATTCACTTGAAGAATATACTGAAATTGTAAAAAGTGCTGCGAATAATTTTATAAGTACATTGTACAACAATAAATCTCTTCCTCATTCAGTTATTGATTCAATAATAACAAATTTTCGAACTTTCTTGAATAGTGGTGTATTAGATGTTATAAAAGAAACCATCGAATCTTCTTCTAATAGTAACGAGAGTGACTTGACAAAAATTCAAGATATGTTTATGGTTTTATCAAATTCATTTAATCACATCAGTTCAGATTATTTAAGACAAAAATATTTTCAACAAACAGATTCATATATACCACCAAAAGCAATAATAATTGGAGACGAATTGAAATTTAAACGGTTCACAGATCAAAAAGAATATGACAATGTCCCTGTCGAAGTACAATACATATCCATAACATCAACACTAAAAAAGTATCTGGAATTTGAAGATAATTTTAATGTTCTACAAAATTATATGAAACAAATTGATGCGGAATCTCATAGAAATTTATGTAATTTCTGTAAAGGATCACTGTGGAATAAAATTAAAGAACGCTTTCCGGGAAAATGTTTAGTACCATTATTCATCTATTTTGATGATTTCAATGTGGATAATACAATGGGATCGCACGGTTCTTCCAATAAAATCAGTGCTGTCTACTACAGCATTCCAGCATTTCCACCTGAAGTCACGAACAAGTTGTCTAACATATTCATAGCTATGTTATTTCATGCTTCAAATAGAAATAAATTTGGCAATGCAGCTGTTTTCAAACCGTTATTAGAAGAATTGCAAAAACTGGAAGAAGAAGGAGTGACAATTGAAGTGAGTGGTAAAACTATTACAATTCACTTTGTTCTGGCTTCGTTACTGGGCGATAATCTTGGCATACATGCTATAACAGGTTTCGTAGAGAGTTTTTCCGCAAATTACCCATGCAGATTCTGCAAAGCGCATATAAAAGTCATTCGCAAGGCAGTAGAACAAGATCATGAATTAATGCGCAATCCAACTAACTATGAGATCGATGTGATGCACCAAAATCCAAGTGAAACCGGTATTCGCGAACGTTGCATATTCAATAATTTACGAAGTTTTAACATAGCTGAAAACTTTTCTTGCGACATAATGCATGATATCTTTCTTGGAGTCTTACGGTATGATATGGCACTGCTGTTGAAAGGAATAATGGAACTGTCGCAGTTATCACTGAATGCAATAAATGCAAAAATTAATAGTTTCGATTATGGAATAGATGAAAGGGATAAGCCACCTTCGATTGTTGCAAACCACCTTAAGCAAGGAAATATTATCATTTATGCTTCAGAGATGATAACGTTGACAAAATATTTACCTTTAATATTAGGTGACATTATTCCAGAAGGAACCCCACTGTGGAATTGGTTTTTGTGTTTTCGTCAACTTTTTGATATCTTTTTATCCGTGTCCATTGAAATCGAAATCGTGAAAACTATTGAACAATTAATTACAAAATATTTGAGCTTACGAAAAGAGCTTTTTCCACAAGAAACTCTGAAACCAAAACACCATTTTTTACTGCATTACGCAGATTTAATAACCCTTAATGGTCCACTAATACATCTATGGTGTATGAGGTTTGAAGCTAAGCATCGAGATCTTATAGCTTATGCTAAAAATTGCAAAAATCATAAGAATATACCTTTTTCGTTAGCTCAAAAACATCAGCTTTCTTTAGCCTGCAAATTCCTCTGTGAAGATAGTACATGCAATGATTCAAAGCGTGCGAAGGGCAAAAAAATGATTTTTGGTAATCTGGAAAACTACGATTGTTTTAAACAATATATTTCACTTAGTTTTTGTTCTATTGTATTTTTAATGTCCCATATAACAATTAAAAATTATTTGTATAAACCCGGATTATTTGTTGTGTTATGTTCAGACGGCATTCAGCCATACTTTGCTGAAATACAATACATAATAGAATTGCTAAACGGAGATCATTATTTCATTTTGAAAAAATGGAATACTTTGGGATTTAGTTCTCACGTGCATGCGTACTGCATTGAAATTAGTGACGAATGGTGCATTCTATCTAGCGATTTTTTATCACCTTATGGGCCAATTGACAAACACATTTTTTCCGGTGACGGTAAAAATTATATTTTGTATTATAACTGAGATTTAATAAAATATAAATACAGTTTATAAATTATTTTTTGTTATATATTTAACCTTCATTTTATATACTAAGAAAAATAATATATTAAATATTATAACGTATAACATCTTGTTATTATGGTAAGGTTATGTCAGAAATATTGATAAAACTATTTTAAAAAAATAAAAAATTACAATTTAAGTTGTAAATTTTTTTAAATACGTTGCAAATGCAAAAACGTTTTTATTAATATTTCTGACATAACCTTACCGTCATTGTATTGATGCTATATGTTGTAATATTTAAAATATTATTTTTTTCAGTATATTTTTCCAAAACATATCATTCATTTATTATTTTAGAATAATAACTTTATTTTGTGAAACAAAGTATTGGACTTTCATCCAATATTTAATATTATTTCCTCAAACATGCGATCACTTCACAAGAATCTTACAATCCACTTGCGGCAGTAATATGTTACTCAAAACTTTTTTCCTCTTTTCCCAACCTGCTATATTCTTGGCGAAATTTTAAGTGGATTTTCCACTTGGCATAGTAATATTATTATCATGCCAAGTGGACATTTCTAAGAGTGGATGCACTGCTCTCCATAAATTGTCAGTAACAGCAGTTCTGAAAATAAAAGATTCATTATGTTGTATATTTGTTAAGATTATTGTAACCTTTATTTTTAATTTTTACATTTTTTCTTTTAAATTTTCATAATAAGAATATAATAAATATTATAAATAAGTTGCTCTAATTAATTACAAAAAATGATATATTATAATGAGCTCAATTCCAGGTTTATTTTCAGCACTGCAAAGTTCAGTGAACAAAGAATGTGTAATAATCCGTCATTTAACACTGACGCATGAACATTTTTAATAGTTTTTTTCATTGTTTCATGCATGTATATATTCACATGAATTTATTTAGCTGAATTGAGCAATTCTTTTTACTGCCATAAAAATTGTTCGAATAGTATTATAGAATGTGTATTATATTTTTCATTTCAAGTTCACCAGTGATAAATAGAAAAGTACAGACGAATAACAGAACTCATTATATATTAAGTTATAAAATAAATATTTATTGGGTATATATAGAAATTATCAATAATAACAAATAATAACAACAATAAATGTATAATTTAGTTTAATCTTAAGGAATAATTTGTTGATGGTCGAGTTAAATTTAGTACCTCAAACAAATTTTTTTTAAATTATAATTTGCTCTATTAATTTCAATCTGAAATATGTTCCTAATTGTAAAATTTTAAGATTTCACTTACTTATAAGGTACAAAATTTGGCCATGTTTATCCTCTTCCTTCCTGCTGTTCAGTTTGCAATTGATTGATTAAAAGTTAGTTCAACCCTCCTACATTATGTACAGCTTTTATCACAATTCCCATTGAACATGGTCTTGAATTAACTGCGAAATATTTAATTGTAGGATAATATGTAACTTCAAATTCTCAATACGTTTGGGCATTGACATCATTTGCACAGTCTATGCTGCAAGCGTAACAATATCCAACCTAAAATGTAAAAATTAATTATTTCATTACTGCTGCAGACTACTGTATAAATTTAAATGCACACTGAGAAAAATGTTTGTAGAAATTTTACTATAAATTCTGGCAAACTGGCCCTATAAGTCAAATTGTAAAAAAAGTGCTGAAATAATACCGAAAAAATTATACTACACAGATTATACGTGAAGCAATTTCGGTAACATAGAACATTTATTGTAAACCTTGTGTAATTATATTTAAGAATTACAGAAAACTTTATCTCAGTTCTTTTAAAAAATTAAAAAAAATTGCTTGATAGTTTAATACTGTTTAAATAATGCAAATAACTTTACAATATAATTTAACTTTAACAAAGTTACATGACAGATCTAAATAAAGATAGATGATTTATCGAAACAAATCTTTAATCTTTATAAAATATTCTACATCATTTTATT
>JABFQA010001217.1:0-14569 GCA_022817065.1 Probaryconus sp. ZL-2020 | reverse complement strand
TCTGAGAATAATTTGAACATTCATTTGATAATTTGTGAAAACTTTGAAATCACTTATTCAGGATTGAATGGCATAAAAAATAAAATTCCTCTAGACTTTTCGTTTATTTGTGACTTCCATCGTGCGCAGAATTATTTTTGTTTTCCTTTCATACATTTTTCCTGCAATAAAAGTAGACAAATCTATACTGATGTTATTTTCATGAGCCTTAGCAGCATCGGAAGTTTTCTTTAATGAAATTCGGGTCAATGATAATGCGAAGTTCGGAATAATTACTGTATTTTTTATCAGGACTAAAAGTGAGATATTACCTCCATTAAGAAAACTTTTTTATTTTGACCTTACGTGTAAAAATACAATTTTGTTGATAAGAATATTTGGTCAATCGACTTAAATTGAAGTCGTTAATTTAAATTATAATTGAATGGATGCTCCTTAAGCATATATAGTTAAAGATGTTTCCCAAATGAATTCCGGAAAGTAGTTTGCAATTTGTAAAAATGAGAAGTCATTCTTGATAAACGACCTTTAATCCATTCTCCTATTTAAAAGCACAATTTATATTACTATTTTTATTAGTTACAATTTTACAATTTTTATTACACTACTTATTAGTTACTAACATCGTTCATTTGGAGATTGGTAATCATTCTCCAAATGAAAAGTACTCTAATTTAAAAATTTTCAGCGAAAGATTTTGTTGATTAAACTTTTTCAAGACCAGACGGTCGTCGTTTCACGTGATAATTAAACAATTAAAATTCCTGCAAAGCATAATTCGAGGGAAGCGTGTCCAATCACGTGGCTCGATTCCCAGGACAGTAATCGGGTAAAATTCGTGGAGTTGAGAGAAAAAAAAAGGACTTATGTATCTTTCCCCAAGTCCCGAATGAAATTGGTTTACCTAACCGAACCGAAATCAGTTTGATATGTCTGGAGTTTTATCTGGCACATAAAGACAGAACCGTGTCTTTCGTGTTTGTGAGCCTGTGTACGTGTACACGACACATTGACGCTAATCCGAACGTGCTCGTGCAAGATCGACGTTGGAGTACGCTTCTTATTTGGAGGAGGTCCTTAGACAGCAATGGGGAAACCTCTAAAGCAATCAACTTCTTCACCTTCCCTGTCTTACTTTAACCCCCCCGCCCACCGTTGTCCCTTTTCTTTTTTGAAGGTAAATGCTCGCAGAGATCGTCCTGAAGTTGGCGTACGAATTTTCTAATCGACAGGACTGTGCCGCGTTTATTGGGCCCGCGAGCACGGATCTCAGCCGCTTATCTGACGTCGGGAAAGTGGCCTCCACTTTTGGCTTAAGCTCCCTCAGGATGGTGACATAGCCAGCAAGCTTGCCTTCTCAGGATTTGTCTTGTTTGCAGCCAACTGTATATGTGCATGTGTATGCACATGTACGGCTTCTTCGTTCCAACAAAAGTTGACTGGCAAAATAGCAATGTTTCTTTTTTTTTTTTTTTTGTTTTTTGTCTCCTTATTCCTTTTTTTTCTGTTTGTTTTTTTCTTAAATGCCTCCATGGCTGAGACTTTGCTCCTCGATGGACCCTGCCCTCTTTAAGTTCTTTTAAAGTGAACGCCGATTCTTCTTCTTCTTCTTCTTCATCTTTCCTTGCGCTTACTTGCTTAATGGAATGAAACAGTATCCTCTTTTTGCAGAACGGCTTTTTCTTAATTTGTGTAACTTCATCAAGATTTTAGAAATTCCAGTTGCAAATATCACGTTTCATATTTGAAATGTGACTGTTATGGTGGTTTTGGAGTGAAGGAAGTTTGGCTTGCAAGTGATATGGAAATAGGTTAAATTGTAATAATTAAATGTTGCTCTGGGTAAATGGAGAAGATATTTTGCGAATTTACATATGTAATGGTTGGGTGGGTATTCTTGACCATTAATGGTCATTAATGTAATTACATTAATGTAATTACATTCTCAGAAATTGGAACTTTGCAAACACCAATCTCAGGAAAATTTTGTAAACTGATATGGTGATATATTTTGGATAGGCGATACCCTTAAACCTTGTATACTAAAATATACTCAAATGGACCCCTATAAATAGCTGGTAATGTACTTCCGAATAGTATCAGTTTCTAAGTATTTCTTAAAATTCTGTTGGATATTCCTTCCTTTAATTATTGATAACTAAATCGTATTAGTAACAATGGATAATGATTAGTTTAATTGATAATATTGATTTTAGTAAGTTTTTCTTAAAACGTTCATTGAATTTTAATGGTTATAAATTGGTTTCAATGATGTAAGAAATCAAGTTTGGATGAATAAAATTTGTATTGAGTGTCAGATATCAGTGAAAGGTCAAATACCTTTGAACAAATCGCGTCTCGACTCGCTCAAACTAAATATAATTTTTTTTCAGATCAGATCGATACTTACATTTAAGATGATTCGTTATCTTATTTAATAATTCAAATTTAATTTACGTAGAGAAATGGGATGTCCACTTTTTTCGATTTTTGAGCGTCTTGAAATATTTTAATAAGTCTAAGAATAATTACACTTAAAAATAAAACCTATTTTGATGCTTCAGCGAAAACTCGAACAGTCAGATAATCAAAGTTCCGTAGAATTCAACAAACGAACATTGGATTTGCTTAGACTGTTTGTATATCTTTATTAGCAACATCTAAGACTGATACAGAGGTATACGAGATGTTACAAAATACCTTTGAGTCGATATCAATGCTATGAGCAAACCTCTTAGGTAACCTGGATAGTAATGCTTACCTAAAGCATTATCGTTTATCGGCTAATTACCTTATGTGATCAAAGGTCTAATTAAAGTCGGAGTTTCGAGGTACGATAAGATGATAATTCAATCATGCCATCTCTGATTTCATTAATTATCTATATATATATGTTATTTATGTTCATTAAATTGTTATATAAAGAAATAAGTTAGAAACCAAAGTAAACTTAATTTCACACTGAGAAAAAAAATGTATTAAATAACAAAACGTATAGTATCAATTGAATGACGGTATTGAAAAATCAGGAATATTGATAAATTCGTTTTAAAGAAATTCACTAAAGAAATTGTAATATTTACAAAAAACGTTGAAAAAATTCCAATTTACGTTGTAATTTTTAATGGTTTATGTTGTACTATTTATTGTTTTTACTACTCTATGTTATGAGGTGGTCAAATACTCATTCTATTATATTATGTATCGGCAAAAATGTAAAGTCAGATTTCATGTGGTCACTAATGTTAAGCATATTTAAGTGATGTGGAACTTGGATGGGTGGTGACCACATGAAGAAAATTTGTATGCACTACGATTAAAATTCAACATGTTATCAAACTGAAAATAATAAAAAATGGATACTGTTTCGTATCAGTCATACCATTCGGTTGCAATATAAATATTTCTACACTACCGGAAGTGATTCACAAAAGCTGTACGCGCTGTTGAATTAACGAAAAGCACATACGCGTTCAGAACCACAAATAACCACACTTTATGGGTCAATTGACTCTTCGTGCGCCATTTAAACAATTCCAACATTGGTCTGCATCAGTGACTGGTGCAACAATAAAATTTCCATAGTGTACACTCGACAAGGCACGCACTTGAAAATTTAAGGTACATACTCTAGAAGCTGAACTATCCATTTGTAGCGATCGTGTATATAGGTACTTTTGTTAATCTCTGGCCATATGTAACCTTTTCGAAAGTTTACTCTACGTATACGCTGAAAAAGTATTCCCGCATCATGATGGTGGGAATCAATAACAATAATAATTCGCTCTTCGTACAAATCGTTGCTTTTAACTCGTCTTCCGACATTTCGATTATTTTCTTTTTAACGTTTCAAATCACTGAAATTTATACGTATGTTGAAAATGGTCTCTCGTAGTTACATAATTTATTTGCTTAAACATTCTGAAATAAATTTTGTAGTTACTTTAACTAAAATTTACTTGAATTAACCAAAAATTAGTCGAATCAAATATATAATAGTTGAATTAACTGTCATGTAGTTGGAATAATTACTGTGCAATTGATTCAACTACATCAAGTGGTTCGAACTATTCAACTACACACGTAGTTGAATTAACTAATTATCGCTTGAAACAACTACACATCAGTTGATTCAACTATATTTCAGCTATGCTTTTTTTTCAGTGTACGAAAAAAAAGCATATACCATTTCATGGTATACGCTGTAATTTTTCATAACTATTTTTTCTCCGTGTATTAAACCAAATAGAAGCGATTAAATTTGTGATCTACAGCGAGCGCAGACAAACACATCGAGTCAATGAATGAAAGAAATAGTAGCATAATGTCTTTGGGTAACATAGAAGACAGAGGAAAATTAATAAGATTAGAGGGTCGTGAAGCCGTAGGGTCGGTGCGGGCGACCGCGCCGTGTTTGTCGACCGCATTGATCAACAAATCAGAGCGCGCAAAGCTAAAGCGAGAGAACAAGAAGCAAAAGAGGATGAGTCGGAAGAATTGTGAGGAAAAAGAGACGGCTGGGAAAATTTTTGCGCGATGCTTCATAGAGACATGCGGGCATCTCAGGCTGAGCGTTTAATTGGCGGAAAAAAAGCCGATCGACTTTTCTCCGGCGCCGCTTTTTGTCGGCACTCAATTTTCCACGCTATCCGGAAAAAATGTAAAGATCGTCCCAATCCGATTGCAACGCGACAAAGCGGCGACATTTATAAACGCCGCGGCCGACGCTAAGAAGGAAATATCATCGTTCCAAGACGGCTTTGCGAATACGTTCGAGGCTCATATTTTTCACAGCGATGTTTCTACGACGATAAAGAAATATATGCGTGATATCATTTGAATACAAAAGAATCGGATTATTTGAAGCAGCGAAAGATCAATGTGGAACAAAATTTTTCATCAAAAAATGATCCTTTCAGTGAATCAGAAAACGGTAATTGAAAATGTCAAAAATAAGGATCATTTTTTCATAAAATAAAATGCGAAAATGATTTTGATTAGATGATAATTTTCTAAATGACAATTGGTTCATTTTTTTCTCTCATTTTCGGCTGATATTTTCTCGATTGGTTCTTATGATGAAATGTGAAATCCGCAAAAACGAGTTATCGGCAATTCTTTATTTTAATTTCACGTTGGAACGGGCGAGATTAAAGTACGAATTATTAACTGTCCATCTGGCGCGAAAATTGACTGCTAATTTATGAAAATGATGTATCTCGTAGATTGTGAAATTAAATGGATTTAAGTTATCCGGTAATGAGGTTATCAGCACAACAAAATTATCAGACGAATCATTTTCCACGCTGCAGAAATTTCATTAATGTTGTTATAGCTGTAATGAATTGATTTGCCATGTGTGTCAAAATAAATGTTTCTCTTATCAAGTGAAACATTCCCCCGACGGAATTATTAAAGTTTTAAGTATTTGACCATTTTTTACGTACAATGCTTATTTTTCGATATATTTTAGAAAAATTTTCTGATAAGTTATTATATTTTTGAACATTTTGGCCCTTTCGTTGCAAATAAAAATGTTACATGAAGTACGCATAAATGTTAAGTAGAGTGAAAATTTTGGCTGCAAAAAGTACAGTTTTCTGATAAACGGCTTAAATATTTCTTAAAGAGATCTGCTGAAGCAATTGTCATTATTTAAAAGCGCAAAAAGTGCAGTTCACATGCCAATTTCCGCAAGTGGATGTTTGTTGACTTTTCGTTAGACTTTCAATATGTTATTCCAAAGAAATATCATTTTACAGGGTACTTTCAATAATTTGACTACTTTCCTAGAATTTACATTATATTTTTTATACAAATTTTTTGTTGTTGAAATTATTGACGAAAAGATAAAAGAAAAAAAAAAAAATATCGACAGAAAGACCTCGATGGCATGTTATTGTAAGCATTTCATTGGTTTGGTAATATAATTTTGGACAATGCTTAAAAGTTTTGGTATGGTTATCGTGAAAATGTATAAAACGATATTTTTCGCGGGACAGAAGGTTGCCTCGCGTTCGTTGGGTGTCGTCGGCGTGTCTGAAATCGATATGAATTTACGATGTTTTTCGGGCACGGTATCTTGGCAGAAGTTTCTTAAAGCAGCGACAGAGGAAACATTATTCTGCAGTTTATTATGTCACTCACGTCACGCGGAATTCACGAGGGTAACTCGGCGAATTCGTATACCGAGGAGAGACTTAATAACCCGCAACTCGACGGCGCACAAACGCGTCGAAAATAGGACTTTGACGTTCGCTTCGTGATGGAATTTGCGACTTCGCGAGGTTAATCGACCTTTGTAGTTAGATCAAATGCGCATCATACGTTTTTCTTTCTTTCTTTCTTTCTTTCTTTTTTTCTTCAACTGTTTTTTAAATGAACGCGTTTTTATCCACTACTTTACATCGACAAAAATTATCTTTATATAAGTATATCATTGCTGAATTTCATCTACATTTACATTATTTGTAAGAAACTTGGCATCGCTTTAGTTTTAGCTTCATTCAACAGTCGATTATGTTTGAAATGAAAAATCCACATTGAAATTAAAATATTCACAAGAATAAAAAGGAAATATCGCAAACGACTAAGAGTATAAAAGTGGATATTTTTTAGGGGGGTGGTAAATAGGTGTATTTCACGACAAACGTTGGCTGTTTGAACATTTGAAGCGTAACAAATCGGTCACGAGTATCGTCGTGGGTTAAAGAGCAAAAGGGCTTTTAGGCTGATGCGGCGCACCGCATTCGCGGTCCCCTCGGTGTTGCGCCAGGCGAAATACGCGCCGTATGTCGAACATTCTGCGTGTCCGGATGCAATTCCACTTTGCCAAAGTGCGACCTAATCAGCTTGGTCTCTGTGACGCGTGCAAATAATTCGCCAATCGAATACATTAGACTTTAGAAGCATAATGTAGCTGCTTATGTACACACGCCGTTTGCTTTATAGAATGATTTTAACGTTTATTTTCACGAAATCCAAATTTTTTATTACTCCTATTTTGTTGCCTACATTTTCATACAAGAATAATCAAAATCTTCTTCACATCAAAAATAAATTTCTATAATAAAATAAACATTTATAATGTATTTTTATAATTGACTTTTGTCCATTGATATCATTTCATTCAACAGAAATTTAATTATAATGTAAGTTATTTATGTCCGAGAAGTGAATTATTTTAATAATAATTCTAAAATGGTAATCCTTAACTTTTCTCTTTCGAAAAGTTAAAATGGAAATGCATAAGGTTGTGGGAAGTCAAAAATATTTCATTTCTCTTCACACAGATAGTTTAAAACAAGAGATACTTCAGGAAGAAATGAAATAGACAAAAGTTTGGAATGGACATTTTTGCTCCCTTTGGACGTTTTGAGTTCGAGCTAAAGTTTTTCCATTTTGACTCTAAGAAACTGTTAACTAAAGTCATTTTTGCACTAACAAACAACTCGAATGATATTTTATATTCCTTCTGAATATTATTTAACCGTAATCATTTTTATCAATCATAATTTTCTCAGAAATATAAAGAAAATAGTATAATATTAAATTAAATTTCCACCTTCAAAGTAATGTATGTAATGTCTGTTTTGTGAATCTTTATAATCTTTATCGTTGGTTTACGTTTATGGCTAAAAGTGAGGTATGTAAATTTTAATTAAAATTCATTCAAAAACTTTCTTAAGCGTCGTAAAATGTCCGAAAATATTCTGTTTATACATGTGAAATTATTAGCCAAGGAACTTTCTCTCTGGAAATGGAGAGAATAAATTCCGAGAATGTTTCTCGGGGTACCCTTGCGTCTATTAGGAAAGTGTTAAATTTTGTATGAGGCAACTAGTTACTTTTGAAAATGTGCTAGACATAAAGCTTAATTACTTTTGTAGGAGCACTTCGAATCCTGTTTTTGCGTTACAGATACAGGCGAGGTTTAACATCATAAATTAAGGCTCACCCCCTCCCTCCACCAGTTACCACCAGTACAAGCAGCATTCCACTTACCTTTCAGCACATTATTCCTAATATCGAAAGTTACACAACCGCCCAAACCCCGGACGATCAACTTTTTCATTCAAAAAATTCAATTCTGACAATGGAAAACAAGATCCTTTATTGGATTTGAGCAGAACTTTGCTTTGCCGAGTTAACAGCATCCCCTTAGCGGATTAATTCGGTAAGATACGCGCTCGCAGTTTGATTGAAACGATTAATTGAAACAATCTCGCGTATTTGTACTGAATTATTGATTCGTCGTCACTCTCTATCTGTCTGTTGAAAACGTGTCATGTGTCGACGTCTGATCACTTTCGAGCGAGAGCTCTTCAATGGCGTCGCGACGCGTTATCTATACCTCTGAATCTTCACACACATATAACCGCGTCATTCCGCGCGAACAGATACACGTATTCAGGCAAATTTAACCAAATACTCGCATATTGGACGCGAGCCAAGGCCGCAGCCAGCACCAAGTCCTCCATCGTCAGTTTGTCCCGGTTCACGTGCGATTCTTCCTCTTCTATTCCCATAACAAAAAGGACAAATTTAAAACCAAACCGGTAGCTCTTTATTCGTTCTCCTTAACCAAATTCATTTTTCCAGTACCAAAAATATCGATCAAACAAAAAATCATTCAATTTTTATAATCATCATTTATCAAAAGCAAAATTTCTTCAACACGAACGACTGAAATTTTGCACACATAAATATAGAAGAGATTATCCTCTGTATAATCGAACGGCATATTAAGACGCCTATCGACCTATACTCACGGTTTTGATGTATAGGCTCAGAGCATACTTGTTTGCTAACACGTCAGTTTGTCTTTGTTTATGTGTGCAGTTAATAGGAAACTTATCGACGATTCTGATGTTGTTGGTAGCGTTTTTTAAGACATGTGGATGAATAACGTATAAACGTTTTGATGTAAATTGAAACAGTCCTGAATATTGTAAATTAACAATATTTGTTTAATAAAAATCGTATTACTACACGCAGAAAAATTTAATATACAGTAACATTTTTCTGCGTGTATATAATACATTATAGTAGTCCCTTTGATCCGTAATTATGTTCGAATATAGAGTGTTACTCTACCCATTCAATATTATTCAAGCTATTATGTTAGGTTCAGTTGAAATAATTACGTTATAATTATTATTATAAGTAAACATAAACTTCAACAACAATGCTCTATGTTGTTGTTATTTAAACAAGGAATCTGTTTAGAATCAACAAATTCTAATAGCGCGCTCAGTCCTCAGTAACTGTATAGTTACTTGATCGCTGTAATACTCACTGAGTAATAATCGATTCCTGAAACATCCTCAAAATACAATTATGTTATTATATCAAAGGTCTTGTAATGAACATTAGCAATTAGACAAATGTTGTGAATATAAACGTTTTCCATTTGGCACAATGTTACAAAAAATACTACATTTTTCAGTTTGCATAATTTTTAATTAACAGTTTCATTAAAAATTAATCCATTTGTTATGTCAGTCTATTTGATATTATTAACGAAATTTCATTCACATTTAAAACTGAACAATATTATTAACAAATCGTTTTGAAAGCTGATCAGAATTGGTCACTTTAAAAATAACAATTGCCAAAGTTTAACAAAACAGTTTCCAATCTTCCTGAGTGACACGCGACTCTTTTCTACCTTGCATTTCGTTTCCAACAACCGTTGGCCTTTCATTTCACTACCGAGCCCTTTCATTATTTCTCCGAAAATCTTTTCCTCGATTGTCCCGGGCAGATGCATCTACTCGTTACTGCTGCTCCAAAATTCGACTTTGAGCAGAGCTCTCTTTTTCTGTCGAGTCGTCTTTGAATTTTACACGCTGGAATGTGATACCCGGAGACATGCGAACAGAGCCCTTCGTCTTCGTAGGGCATAACGTCAACCTGGTTTCTTGACTTTCACGAGACTTTTATTTTCGTGCGCGACACGAATTTTCAATGCCATGGATCTGAATGACGGAAAACAGGGTAATTTGCTTGCATTACGATTTTCGTTTGGGAATCATCCTTGTGAGAGCTGCGCGAACAGTTTTAGAATCAAATTATTTAAAATTTAATTAGCTCAAAGTTTATTCTAATGAATTAATAATGTTGATTGGCATGTTTAAATTAAAAATAGAACATCAGTTATATTGATGTACGTAAAAATGAAACTGAATAATTAATAACAACGTAAATGTATGTAGCTGTTATAAAGTCTTAAATTATACAAATGGTTAATGTCAATGATAAAAACGTAACAAAATTGACAGTGTTTTTATGTAATTACATTAATTCTTGGTTGCTTCATTTTGCTGTTAAGAATTACATGAAATATTAAATTCTTTTATAACAGACTATGTTTTAAATAATGAAAAATTGCTAAAATTATTGATTTTATTGGAAGACAGAAAATTAGAAGCCAATATACTTGAACGATTTCGTATGATTATTTGTATGTTATTGTAATGTTAATGAATTGCCTAGAAATGTCTTTAGTCATTTGATAATTAAGGAAAATTATGTAGACTGGTCTATAAACGTAACATAAAAATCTTCAGTTCAGTAAAGTGAACAGGTAAAATGAGATTAAAATAGTGAGGGCTCCCGTGAGGCAGGTAAAAACTGTGCTTTATGTCGCTCGGGTAAGATTAATATGAATTTTGCTATTGCGCTTGAACGGTCCAGGGAGAAGGAATTTCTTTCCGTGTCATTATTTATTAGAGACAGAAGTATCCCGAAAATACTGCGGATGGACAAAATAGTAACGTATAACAACGTTCAATGGACATCGTCAATATCCTAAGACCATAGACAATGCCGTTGTCGGAGAATCGATTTCCGTAATGCCACTCGATATATCGTCAGGCCGAGAAAAGAGATAGCTCTGCCGGAGCAACCAAGACTCGGGGAGAAAGATGGCTCCCTCTAATTACGCTCGTTTATTGCTCTTCCGGTGTACAGTACCCTCTTTCAGGCACCACAAATGCTTTACTTATTCTCTGAACAAATTATATTTTATGATATAATACAGCTACAAAATTTACTGAAATTGTCTTACAATTCTACTTACAATTCTGATTCAATGGAAGATTTTTAAGTTATGAAAGAGGAAGGAAGGGTTTACAAATTATTATTGCTCTTTATGAATTGTCATTGTCGATTATTCAAGGAAGAATTATTGGATTATCTTAGCCACAAAAAAAATGTAGATTATTCGAATAACAATGTAAATTGGTAGATTAATAATAAGAAATTATTTTATTGATAAGAATAAGTCAAATTTACTAGACCACTGAAGGAGATAATTGTATTTTATATTTGAAAGTTGATCAATAATTTGTGTATCAATTAAATTAGAATTTAGTTATATTCAACTGCAAAATAATGTTGATGGATATGTGTATTAGGAGCTTAGGCTTCTTAAGTGAAAGGAACGTGTGTACACAAAGGTGCGTAAAGCTAAATTACTCAAGTGTACGCGTGAGCATTATCCTGTAAACAAAGTCAATATCAGCTCATGCATTTCCAGTTAATTTTGAATGATCTAATGTAACGTTACTGTTTTGTTTCAACATGAAATCCAATTTGTATTAACGCAAAGTTAACAGCAATATTCTAATAGAGTAATAACAGTAACTTAACAACAATAACAGTTGTCTAAGGGTATAAAGGTGTGGGCAAAGTTGTTTGCCGACAAGCGTTGGCAAACAACACTTATATTTACATAAATGTTCTAACAGACAAGTGTTAGAAAATCATTAAATCAGTACTCTTAATTATACAAAAAAAAACAATTATTGATTTCATAATCAGATGGATGAATTAATTTTTAAATGTATTTGCATTTTTAATAAATAAACGAATTTCAATTGCGCAAAACTTTGAACTGTCGTTGTTCCTTATAATTTTTATCGTCGTTTCTTTTTGGATTTTCTGCAGTTAGCGCGTGTATTTAACAGGATTAAAAATTTGAAATAATTGCTGTTTGTTTTTGGCCGTCTTTTTGTGTAATTAGCGTTCTAAATGCATCCGCCTTATTTACCGAATATATACGTGAGTTTAACATCCTCGGCAACTTAACTCCCGGATTTCGACGTGCTACGTGTGTAAATTCCAAACTAACGAGAAAAGATTAAAGTTTCTTGCGATTCACAGGTTGCATACATAGGAAATGGAAGAAGAGCGCGAGCGAGGGTTCGAGTGCTCGAATTTAGAGTATAATTTGCCGGAATGATTTTCGTCAACGGGTCACAAAATCTTCCCATACAAACGATTTATTTGCGTCACATTGATTCTCAAATTTTACCGATAGTCTCTCGATTTCCACTTTCAAATTTATTGCTTTCTTTCTTCTTCTTCTTTTTCCTTTCCATTTGTTTTACCTCATTACATCAGAAAATGCGAAATTTCACATGTATTTTATCAAATAAAAAATAAGAATACATGCAAATCTTATCCTCTCGTTTGCATTATTTTATAAGTCTGACCTATAATTGATTCATATCACTGATTCAAGTGTACATGATATTGCTAAAAATTTTAAGTTAACAAAAAAATCATTGTCTATTCAAATTGACAAAAACTTAATATATCTTAATTGCAGTAACTGAATTTTAAGTAACTATGATTTAGAAATCAGTTAAAAATAATAGAATGGAACTTTTCAATGATAAAGATACGGATTATCACGAGACTCTAGTGTATAATTTTGCAGGGTGTATAATATTAGCGATACGTGACTGGAGGGAGTATTTTGTCAGCTCTCATTGGTGTTCAGTGGATGGTCCCTTTATCGCACTAAATAAGCTGGAGTTGTCCCGCCAATCGCATATGCAAAAGAGCAACTTGTCGTGGTGAGACGTGAGGAGCATCTGTTTCAGCAACAGTACCTCCTTGACGACGGCGTGCAACAATTCTGAATGAAAACTACCACAAACTAATGAGACTTGTTTTTCAATCTACAATATATTATGTTATATCAATTTCAGAAATTATAATATCACTGTTTATAATACAATTGTTTCAACAATTCCAAATGTTTTCTTTACAATAGGAAAACGAGTTTGTTAATTTCTACTTGGAGGGGGGGTGATAACGCATCGAATTACGGCTTAATTATAATATGGAAGTAATCATTTTCTAAAGAACTGAATAAAATGCCTTACTGAGCGTAAATTAAAATTGCTTTCGAGGAATCGCGAATGCAATGGAGAATGTCATTCATTAAATTGAGCCAAAGGAATGGCTGCACACTACTGGGAGGAATTCCGAAGGTCCAAAAGCGAATACGAAAGAGTCTGCGAAAGCATTCAGGGGCAACTGTTCGGTATGGTATATTAGTTGTACACGTATTTATTTGAATAGCTGAAAATACCCAAAATTCGCTCACAAATGGGAGCTCGGATGTTTCTTCAGTTTCGTAGACTCTCGAACGTGTTCGTGCGGCGCGAGTATGGTCACCTCAAACTTTTAATGACAAGGGGGATCACAAGGGCGATAGCTATGTGGTGGTGACTGGCACTCTGCTGTGTTTACCCATTCCATCGATTTAGTCATAAAAGCGGAAGCGGCGAAATCCGTTTATCGACTTATGTCCTCCGGAAGCTTGGAAGGCACAGAATTGAGGTAATTTTACAAACCTTGAAGAAGCTATATTGGGATTCCACGTTTTCAAAAGGGATGCTGGGGAAATGGGAATTCGGTTCTAGTTTGAATTTGACGGTTATAGGTAATGGCTGAATGAGGGCGCCTGAAAAGTGAACGTTTTTCAACTAATGCTAAGTGTTTACGGAATTTTCGAAATGTTATTGCGTCAGGGTTTCGTGCCCGGTAGTTTGGAAAGTGCACTTGGAATATTATTTTCCCTTAGCTATAGGTAACGTCTCTTTTCCACGGTTATCTGTTTATTAGAGTGGAAATTAATATTTTCCCTTTTTTCTCTCAATACGGGAAATATGTTTTTCAATTAATCATCCTGCTAGCAAAATTTCAATTATCACAGATTAATCGTTAAAAATCATCTTTACCGAAGTTTTCAATAATTAATTTTCAATTGAAAATGAAACTAATTTTAATTTTTTTCGTTGTACCGACCATCAAATGTTTCTTTAATTAAGGCAATTTGCAATAGTATGACGTAGTTCACAGGACATAATATAATTGGGAACAATTGAAAAATCGTATTAATTTTTTTATAAATGTCATGTATGCATAAAAATAAAAATGAAACAAAAATCCGAACGATGCAAGTGTCGCAGACTCTTTTTTATAGTTATCTTAAAAATAGGAAAGTTCACGCGTTCATTGTTTCCTGAAGTAATAATTGGTTTTTTTCGTTTTCAACTTGTTATCATGTCATCATCAGAGGTATTGTCTCGTGGGAGCATCTGGCTTTTTACTATTGATCACTTTCCCTCTTTTATTTCTTTTTTTATGTTTTCCAACGAGTCTTACACGTTAAACAGAGTCATAAAAATGTTTGACATGAAATGTGTCAAGCTTTTTATTATTTTGATTTTATGAATTGTTCTTAGAATAAATTTTACCTTAATCGTTT
>JABFQA010001216.1:0-14574 GCA_022817065.1 Probaryconus sp. ZL-2020 | reverse complement strand
AAGATTCTTTTTATTAATTTAAAAATTAAGGAAACACAAATTTGTCTTGAGGACATTTGAGGAAACAGCAAAAAAGTTTTCTCAATCTATAAAAATATTTAAATATTTAGAAAACTATTTTTCCGAGTCTATAAAAAACAACGTTACCATGAAGTACCTTAATGTTATTTTTTTGTTTCCACTCTTATATCCTTAAACTGATAAAATCACAATAATTTTTCTCAAACTTTTCCCTCGCAGTCTGTTTCCCCGAAAATCTTTATCAGAAGAATGTGTTTGAGAAAACGCTATTTTGAGCGCAATCTCACCGAGACCTGATAAAACTTTATTCAGATTATAAAAAGTTCAGTTCTAATCCTCCAATCAGCCATAAAATTCTCGGGCCCCAGGTGAAGAGTTGAGTCTCTTAAGATTTGCTTCGGCCAAACAATGAGGTGTAAAATCTTAAACAATCCACGAGGTATCGAATAATGAAAGAGAAAAAGTGGATAATCGTGTTTGCCGGTGGATGTCGTCGTTTTCTTTCCCTTTGCAGTACGTTTAGGGCAATTGTACGATAAATTTAAGGGAATGCCACAGAAGCGCGGTTGGACCTACGCCAAAGAAGAGGAGAAAGGCGATGGGGGTGGCCAAGTCTACGGTTAGGGGCGCTATCGTGAATTTCGAGAAGAGCTCATAATCTCGAAAGCAATTTGGGTTAACGAAGCAACGGTACCAGCAATGTTCGCACGCTATCCAAGAAGAGGAACACCAAGAACAAGAAGAGCGATTGTTCTTGAAAATGTCCGAATCGGAAGAGATGAAACGAATTTGCTTGCTTTGGGGACAGAAGAGATCTTAATTAAATAAAGATAAAGGTTGTTATTTTGCATTCTGTTAACAAAAAAAAAAAAAAATTTGTCTGAATTTTCTGCTGTGTTCAACTTCATCTGAAATTGTCATCCATTAAAATGGCGTTAGAAATTGCGTCACCCCGATCGCCAAAGAAGAAGGATCATTGAAGGATTAGCATGTTCCTAATTGAAGCAAATGCAAAATAAATCCTCTCACATCTATCCTCTCTTCTCTTTCTTCTTTTCTCCTTCATCCGTAAGGCAGACCTTCGGATGTCACCCTTCTCGAAGAAGGTTATTGACAAATCCCCTTCTAAATCCGCGAAGCACATTTGTCATCTCTGGGAAATGCAAAACGTGACATTTTCGTCAGTGCACCTGTTGCTCCCCGTGAAAATCGAAAAGATTACCTTGCCGTAATGAAAAGTTTGAATAAAATTGATGCCGTTCAAATAAACCGAATCGTATATTTAGATTAGAGCCGTAGTTCTCGGCAATGTACTATTTACATATCGATGCGGCATCTTTCGTGCGACACTGATCTAATTTATCCAGACGCCTCTTTGCGTGCAAAAAAAAAAAAAAAAGATGGCTCGCACGAGTGCGTTCAACGGTTTTCTTAGAGAAAGTTTCTTTTTTTTTTTCTTTCATTCCCCTTTTTTTGCATTTACATCCAAAAGCTATTCCGATTCTTTTGAATCGGCCGATTCGTTAGTATTCCTATTGAACTAGGAAAAAGATAAAAGAGTCATGCATTTCAGGATACGAGACTCAATAATCATGTCCTGACGATCTTGACTAAATTTTTTTTTTAACTATAATCATCATCGAAGTATTTCATGATTATTTCTGCAAATCAACTTTAAAAATTTTGTCGACAAAGATTATTTGAACAGAGCCTTCAGCGAAGAACATTTTCGAGGAACACTCTTGAGGAAAGTTACTTTGACGAAGAATATTCCTGAAGAACCTCCGATAAAAGACTTTAAAACGATTAATTAATTGCATTAAATTACTTAAGAAATTTCTATTCCATTCTCTTTGTTTCTCTCCTTTTACAATGTAACACACGTCCTAAATTATTAAAACATCATCATCTCTTCCAAAAAGAAATAATCTGCACCAAGTTTTCGCAACTAGAGCTTAGCAAACGTTAATTAAGCTAATTATACTGTACCAGACTTAGGTGTAGTTAACTCTCCCTCTTCAAATGTAGCACACATTCTGATTGTGTTAGGTATAATTACTTTTTCGAAGCTTCTACTAATATAAACTTTGTAATAAGAAGGATTTTCGTTTTAATTCCATTACGCTTCTTTCCTTTGCTTAATAATATGAGACTATATGTGACTGTTGAAGATGCAATCTTCAGCACTGTTTCAAATTAAATATGTTTTTGTTCGAGTTGTAATAAAGGAAATACTGTAATCTGAAGCAAAGAAAAGAAAAAACAAAATGAACGCGTATTCGAGAAAAAAAAAAATGTCCATCGTAAGAAAAATATAAAATGAATCATTCACTGCGTCAGAAAATAGTTAATAATAAGATAAGCGCGCGTTGTCATCCGTTCCATGACACCTTGAAAATATTGAATCGAAACCTGTATCGCTTTCTATCAACAAGTTTCTCCCAGATAAATTCCGCAGCTATATTTGTTATTTGTTTAAAATTGCGCAAATATTGGATAAAGAATGTTTATTGTACTGAAAACTAATCCTTTCATTGCATTAACTTCCAATGCTCCTCTAGCAGTTGTATCTTCAATAAAAATTAATCTACTGTTTCTTGCCTTTATTAAGTTAACCTTTTACTTTTGTCGCTGTCTTTTTTTTTTTGTTTTTGTTACTTCTTTTTTATTCTGTTTTACTGTAACTCTCCCTTTGTTTCATATTGATCTGACTATATATCTTAAACCTTTATGCATTCGCGCTTTTATGCTATTCTTGCATATTTCGTTGTTTCTTTAGATGATATGCATTGTGAAGAAATAATTCCTTTGACTTGTTTTCATTTCAAAGACTTCTTTTCCGTAGTAAAAATATTACTATTGTATGGTCAATGATCATAAAGGCATTTTTGCCAGATTTAATATCGAAAAAAACGTCCATAAAAATTATTTCATGATGATCTAATATTTATTTAAATATCAATAATAAAAACTTGATGCAACGAGATCAACTTACATTTACTCAAAATGAACTTATTCGCCAATAACACAATCAGGATATTATAGATCTACCCTTTCCTTTTTTTTTTTTTTTTTCTTTCTATAAAGCCAATGGAATAGGAAAAGGAAAACAGTATGGTTGACTACGAATGGTTTGCAGTGTCGACAGATTTCGCCATTGACCCAAATTCTCTGTTCGTTGATTGTGCTCTTCTTTCTTCGAGCAGGCACTTGTTCGTCTCCGGTGCGCCGCGTTTCCGGTTCCGGTGTTCTATCGTGGCGCGCGAGATCATCTCTTCTTAGCGCGAAATCCTCGAGTCGCTTTGACTCGTGGCCACGCCATTGAGGTCGCGCTTTCTTCCTGAGCTTTAACACGCGGATCACGTTTGACGTGGCGCACGGTGTTGTGCATTATTCACCACCATCCGATAAATCGAGCGGAGTCGCTTCGTTTCGCCTCTTTGTTGGCAACACATATTTCCATCGCGCCTGAAGCTCAACGAGCCACCATTGATAGGCAAATATTTCACTTTATCAAAATTCATTTACCATAGTTAATTAACATATTTCGAGTGCTTTTCATTCAACATAACGACGCGATATTAAATGAAGCGGAATTATAAATTATCTTGAATTTTTTTTATTATTATTATTAAGTCATTACAATATGAGATTTCAACATTATTATATTACATATTTCATTATCACCAAAAAAAAAAAAAAAAAAATATCTTATAACCATCGTTAACTATTTTATAAATTCATGGCAATTCAATTCCGCGCTGAATAATCGAAAATCATTTGTGAAGATTTTTTGCCGAGAGTCGTCGAGCGAGAAAGAATGTCGTTTGCGATTATTCGCGGCGAACAATTTTCTCTGTCGGTTCTCGTAAGAGCCCAACTGTCATTTCCATGAAAATGCGAAAGGCCTTGGAGGACAATGCCGTGCGAAACTAATTAAAATGTGAACGCCGTTGGCGCGCCAATGGTGCTCGGTGGCCCTCGATACTCGAACGCCCTGCTGACGTTCCCTCGTCCTCGAGAGGACGTCGTCGCGATGGAGGGCGGCGCACTTACCGCCACGAATTCACTACCGGTCTTTCCATTTCCTCGGCCTTATCTGCTTCCGCATTTATCAGAACGATGCGCCATGCAGATACGTCGGCAGCCGTTGTCAATGAGAGTTCCACTCTTAGAACTGCGCCGAGTCGATCGAACGTCCACGATTTTATCCCGAAAATTGAAAAAGAGAGTTACAAGCGCGCTTCAAAAGAAAATGGCGAAAAACGATTGGCGCACCTTTGAACTTCAGCGACAACCCACCGTCTATTGGGAAAAGCTACGATTGGATTTAACTGATAAAGCGGAATTCACCAAAGCCAATGCATTCTATTGGGTTCTGTAAATGAAAAAATTTTTTTTATCGTCATCGTTGCTGAAAATTAATTTATATTCCTTTGAATTTTTAATGTTGGTCTCTCCGAAAGTCGCGTTATTGTCTGCAGAGTGTACATTTTATTTGCATTGATTTATTGCATTTTTTAAATGATTATCTTGCAATATGATTTTGTTACAAAATGGAGAACATCATTTTATTTGCTGTGTATGAATAAATTGTGAAGTGTACATTTTTTATTCATACCCTTATTTCAGAAAAATAAGCAAATACAAATGTTTTACAAGGAAAACGACGTGACACTTTGAAACGTGTTGGAGAGTTTATAAAATATTTCTTGCATTTTTGACCAAAGTATCCTGGCTTTTGAATCCGGTGCATAAATCTCAATATATGTAATTGCAAAAATTCTGCACAGCCGCATTTGAGACCTAATCCTATTTCCTGAGTTTCGCGGTTGTTTTACGTTGTTGAGAGTTAATCCAAAATCGTAACCCAGATTTTAAAATTGTTTTCCAGTTCTGCGCAAAGCTAAGACTTTGGCAATTAATCTGGATTTGTTGAGAAATGATTGAATATAGCAATCTTTTCGTTCGCGATTCTGCGGAATCATGCGACAAAAAGACAAATCGATCGACCGAGCGATTAACGGAACGTGACGACCAGAAATATCCCAAGAAACTTTTTTAATTTCGAACATCCGTTGAAATTATCTGCCCTAACTTTCGAGTAAAAAGCTTTTGCAAAAAACTATACCAGCGCGCGCTCCGCGAAAAAAGTTCATTCGACATTTTTGCGAATTAGTCCTTAAACAAAGATGGCCTCGTATTGTTTTGGCCGCTTCGCGAATCGTTGTTTCATTCTGTTTCGAGATGTTACGAGAATTTCTTACGACCGGTTAATGGAAAAAAAATTGATTTTGAAAGAAACAAAATTGAAACTATTCCAGATGTTTTTGCGGAAATCTTTTTGTTTCTTAAAAGAAAATGTTTACAGGATCAATTTCTTTAGAATAGCCCGCAAAATTAATGATTAAATGTACAACAAAAAAAGAACACCAGTTATTTATTAATAATATAGTGCATAATTTTAAAAGCGTTGCTTTAAAGATAACATTACACCGCGCGCTTTACTTACCTATCATTACCAAGTTAACGTAATTCAATCATACTTCTCGTTATATGGCGGTATATATATATACACGCGGCAAAAAACGTACCGTAATTTTATTACACCGCGCACCAAGACATCTGCTCGACAGTGTAATAACTATGCAAGCTTTAAAATAGAGGAAGGAAGTCAGTTGGCATTGGTCGGATAATTAGACGGTTAGATAAAGAATAAAAAAAAAATACGTCTACGTAATAAACAATTGGCAATAAGGGGTCGTTTGTAACGGCGATCTTGCTTTAGGACAATGTTAGTTAGAATCGGTTTTAATTGTTATCCTTGGAAATGTGTAATTAATATGTAATACGTAAAGCTCAGCGGGCTCGTTCGTTATCGGAATTATTCGTTCGTGCAGTAAAACGAATAATACATCCTCGATATATTTATCCTACGAAACGGTCCAAGCGCCGTGTGTGCAATTACATCGCGAGCTTGTCACGCGAAAGTGCTCGCACG
Source organism: Probaryconus sp. ZL-2020 (assembly GCA_022817065.1). Taxonomy (NCBI): domain Eukaryota; kingdom Metazoa; phylum Arthropoda; class Insecta; order Hymenoptera; family Scelionidae; genus Probaryconus; species Probaryconus sp. ZL-2020. The sequence goes on along the minus strand of JABFQA010001216.1, from coordinate 8,552 downwards.
CTAACTACCATTACTTGCTTACGTGCAAAAATTGAATATTTATTAGACGAAGTAAGTCGTAATCACAGAGGCCGACGAGCCAAAAAGAACCACTTTTACGTAGGCGCATTTTTTTTACAAATCCTCCTATTCTGAACTTTCACTAAATATTGTGCAATAATTGTGTTACCGTACTTTCTTGTCGTCGATCAATCACTATCGACATTCTATAAGACTCTATAAGACAATGTTTTTATTACCCGTACAATAACGTCTACAAAAATCGGATACATGAAAATATTGCGCTAAAAGTATTTTCCTCTGGAAATCTAATATTTCTGCGCTTTTAAATCTGTCAGTGCTAAAAGGATGGCATATACACATTGGTAACAAGGGCTTTAATTGATCTTCAGTTGCTGATAATAAGCGGTAATTCATAAGCGCTTAACGTCATTCGATATTGTTCACAACGTGGCTAAGATGGATTCTTGCACTTTATTGGAATACGTCAGCACTCCATGACATGCCTAAGTCGGAATACATTCCGAAGTATTCCGACAAAGTGGATTCTTCTTCGATCTGGGTCAACGATGCCTTCTCTTCCTACCACGACTGTCTCGCAGCATGACTACTTTTCTCGACCTTTGTAAAAAGACACAAAAGTCTCGAGAACTCAATAAAATTAAAAGCATCTTTTTACCTTTCCCTTGTTCGCCCTCGTCACCCATTCCTTCTCAAATTACCATCCCGACCCTCCCCGCCCCTCACCTTCAACAATCCTCACTGCAATGTATACTGTTAACTAATAAGGAACTCGGTTATTATGTTTTACATCTGCGACCTTTCCCAACGGGAAAAATACACGTTGAGCAAAAAGGTAATCCGTAAAAAATCACTATTTATCAGGAAAATAATCTAGATGCAAAAATTTAACGTTCGAAACTTGACGCGCGCCTGACAATCTGGTAATTAAAAAAAAAAAAGGTGTATCCTGAAAAACAAAGAGATAAGTAAAACACAACCATAGCTTATTCTCATAACCATAAGCGGAGAGATCCGAGGCGGTTGGAATAGAATATCTTAACTATAACTAAACGTTTTCCAAAGGTAAAAAACCGAAAGCCGAGTTAATGGGAGTTAAGAATACGCCTTAAGGCAATTGGGTCACTTAACCGCGATTAAATTCCTTATGTGTCATAATACTAGGCCATTAACTCGGCATTAAAGTCCGCAATTGTAATGCGTAACGAGACCATTACGCTTGGTCGCGGAGGCGTTCCTGGTGGCAAAGGGGGGGGAAGGGGTCACCGGAAAAAAGGGGGAAGAGAGGGGCCGCAGAATCAAGCGAACGTCCTCGGACTTAGAGATAAACCGGATACGTGACTATGATTTAACATTTTCCTGTTTTACGAAATCGGAAGACGTGCGCCTTGCTCGCGAGCGAGATCACTTTTATCTTCGTCTATTTGACTCAAATACATCCGTATCTCGTTCCAAGACGTATCATTAGCTTAATCCGATGGAGAGGTCATGCGGATCGTTCTTAATATTCAATTACTACAATGTTATTCCATGATATCATTCTCAGATTTTGCACAATTTAATAATCTTCCTCGTTCTGAGATAAAGAGGACAAAAGAAAAATTACTTGATAATTTTGATTTGGATGAATGACGTTTCACATTTTTGCTACTGCTTTATTTTTTGTTCCCTTCGCATTTTAATCAGATTTCTATAATGATACAAAACCAAAACGTCATTCAAAACAAATTGTTCTATGATTGATACAGATAAAAACAGACGTTTCGTTAAATTTACATTCTGCATTTTTTATTCTTTCTTTTTTTTTATCTTCGTCTCTCTCTCTCTTTCGGTGTCTTGTTTTTAAAGTCGACGCTCAAGTTGATGCATCATTTTCTCCGAACCGCTTTGCGAGAAGAAAAACAGGAGCACGATAAGACACGCCAGGGGGTTTGGGGTAAAATTTGGTGTGCGCGCATCTCTCTTCGCCTTGATGGATTACACCTATACTCCATAAATGTCAATGTCGTTAGAATGGGCTTAATAAATATCGATTGGCCCTTGGAAATATTTTTGCGAGGGCTTTCATTCAAATTACACGGAAGGGTGCTAAAATATCCAAGTAATTCGGCGTGTAAAAAAGCGAAGAACTTTACAGCGCGTGGAATAAAATTTGAACGTACCTGCATATTAGCAGTGCGTCCTTGTTTTCATTCCGAAATGAAATGATGAATTATTAACGTTGTTTTGTAAGACAATGCACTTTGCAAGGTGCTCCTTTATTTTTAGTTTTTCTATAAATATATAAAAACATTTTTCCGCGTTAAAATTATATCGCTGTCAAAAAAAAAACATTCTTTCCTAAAATTTGCATCTACGTCAGAGTCTAAAAAAAAAATTCTATTAAATCGCTAATAAATTTTTCCATTTTTCTGTTTCAGGTAAGAACCGTGACACGAAACCGAAAATCAATTCCCTACCAAATCAATAAATATTCCATCAGAGTCGATTCATCATTCGCAAGTATATTTAACAAAAGGTAATATAATTGTATTGTGATTTATGCAATCGTGATAAGTACAATTGCATGATAAAAAGAAATTTTACGACGTCGGGCGGGCTCGTAGAAGAATCTGAAAAGTGCAGAGGAAGGTCGGAGGGAACTACGGAGGACAAAGAGGAAGACAGGGAAGGACGGAGAAGAAATTCCGGGGTTGGTTGGGGTAGAGGGGAGGGAAAGGAGGAGGGAAAAAATATATAAAATGATCGATGCCGAAGGTAGGGAGATGGGCGCCATAAGGACGATGTTTTGTGCGGCGCGCAATTGACTCAAAAGAGCGAGAGGATTCGACCCCTGAGATCGTTTGCGTGTGGTTACCGCGGAGCATACACATTGACGTGATTCCAGAAATTTTTATGCCCGCCGAGGATTACGATTATGGGCAGCTTATTTAGCCATTTCGTACGAAGCTCCGCTATCTTTTTAACCCGCTACACGCCGAGCCTTATTATTCCTTAAATCTGTCCAGATTTTTTACGCCCTTTTCCTTCGTTCTAACCCCTTTCAATTAATTATCATTTTGCCGAAATTTACTTTACGCGTTGTAAAATTTTATTTCCGGTATTATTATGTTTCCTTAGCATATTGTCAAACGTGTGACATTTTTGCGAAAAATATTTTTTAGAAATTTTCAGTAAATTAAACAAATTTCAGTAATTCAAATGTTATAATTTTTAACATTCTTTTTGATTATATACTTTAATAGAAAAAAAAGAAAAGAGTTAAATGTTGTATGCGAGAAAGTTAAAAGAAACATGTTCGCCCACGGTTTTGCGTAAGAATGTAAAACTCGCACAAAAATATTTAATATTGCACAACTGCGGCTATCGGAATTCCAAATTAATACATTCACCCATATTGACACTGCGAAGCGAACGCTTTGACAGAAGCCAGAGGAGCGTGTTATTTGCTTTCCAAGGAACGTCGGTTTGAAAATTCGCCCTATCATAACCCGATGTCGCGCTCAGCAGATGGGGAGTTACGCAAAAATTACAGCAATTACGTGGCCGGACACATTTCGTGGGAGGGCTTTCAAAAGCACGTTGAAATGTGACATTCATTTTTTGTTAAAACAAAGAATGTCTCAAAGTCCCCGCGGCGAAACTTCTTAATTCAATTTATCTTTATTTGCTTAGCAACACTTGTGCAAAAATGTTGTTGCAAAAACTCAAGTGTGTGCTTAAGTGAGTATTATGTTTAGGTAATTGTTGAATAAATGAAGAAATGAAGTTGCAAAAAATCTACGAGAGAACGAAATCATGAAACCGTATAAATTTGCAAAAATTAACTTTTTTGCTAATGCGCGCACACATTTTGCAACGGTTACTCTTATAAGTAATAACTTTGCAAAAACGTATCATAAAATTCCTATCCTTTCGTTTATTATTTATCGTGATTTTTTTGCACGATTTGGTAGCAGGAGAAAAGCTCGTTCGGTTGTAGACCTTCCTCTGTAGACTTCTTGAAAACGATGAACAAAAAGCAGGACATGTTAAGAAGATTGCGGATTCGCGAGCCGAAGTTTACAAGGAAGTACGACGAATACTCGCCGAATGAAAAGGAATCCTTCCCTCTCCCCCACCTCTTCCCCCACACCGAACACGACAAAATATAACTTAATTATATTCCAGGAGAATGCCTTTCTCGTCCTTTCATCGTGGAACATCGGAAACCATGCCACATTATCACCACCCCTATATATACCTATATATATATACATGAACACACACAGCCACAAAGAACTGAAAATACAGAAAAGCAAAAGAGGAGGAAAATGTCTTCTTGCACGCGTCTTATCTCGAGACTGACGACCCTGCGCCCTCCTCTTCCTTCCCTTCTTATCATAACGATGAAATATTCTAAAGCGAGAGTTCTCAATGTTTAGCCAATTAGTTGCTTGGCTAATTGTAATGGAAAATATGTTATTAGTTACTTTGGCAAAATTTATAATAAGCTGCTTTTTGCTTCCCTTTTGCCAATTTGAAAGGACTGAGGATTCGGCATGAAATGGATGCGAAAAATTGTGTAGCATCATTAATTAGAGAATGCTTTACTTTGCGCGCACTTGAATTTTGATTGGATTTCAACGTAATGGCTGGTAGACAAGTTTTTCACCTGATGGAAACCTCATCACTTTGCTGGTCACGTTTTAATATATACATTGGCTAAATCATATTTTCAGAATGAAATATTGATTGCTTTTTTGTTTTTCTTGTTAATTTCATTTTCATCTATTTTGTTTAGAATATTTTGAGAAAGTTTGGTTTATTTCAAATTCAATTTGATTTTCATTCGTAGAGGGACATTTTCACGAAAGGGTTCAATTTTGTTGAGGTTTATTTACGAGATTGGTAATTAAAGGCAGATAAAAAATAACGAAAATCTGTTGATCGTCAATTTTAAAATTACTTCTGTTAAAATGTGCAATAAAAAATTGTTGAATTTCTATAAATTGTATTCCTTAAAAGCTTTTCGCTAAATTGCGTTTTTTGCAATAAACTAAATTCGCCTGGCATTATCATAAAATGACTATGTCGAATTCGCATTTAGCTTCCAATTATGTTTGTCTTGAAATTTGAAAAGACAAATTACCCGCTCTGTAAATTCAAAGCAATTTTCTCGAGTGAAGCTCAAGGGAGGGTATAAAAAATCATTTTGCAAGGCGAAAAAGCTTGAATCACTTATCTCTCATTCCCTCTCTCTTTCTTTCTTTCGTCGAATGCTTTAAGACGAACTTTCGCACCTTGCATTCCGGCTCGTTACTTGTAATTCAATGGACACAAAATCAAATATACAAGCATTGTTTTCCCATTCAATAACTGCTACAATTAAAAGGTACATTAACTCGAAGTAAAATAGCACTTTATGAAAAAATACATTGTCTTTCATTTATTGTCTCGTTAGCAGTTTCTTTTTACAACAAAAGGAAGTGAAAACAAAAATCATGTTTCAATAAAAATAATAAGAAAATATGATTTTCTTATTTTAAATGAGAATAATTTTTTTGCACTAATTTTATTAAATCCATTGTATAGATAAAAAAAAAATAGAATTTCGTCTCCTAACGAATTTGATCGATGAAAAGTCGTAAATTTGCAATTAGTATTTTAAAAGCCATTCGAAAATGCAAATGTCTTTATTGGTATATAATGGAATAGCTTAGTTGACTGTTTTCATAGATGAAAAAAAAAAAAAAAAAACTTTGGAGTGCACCAAGAAGTGCTTATTCATGCATTAGAGTAATTTGGTAAAGGTTCATAGAACGAGTTCCCTCTCTCTCTATCTCTGTATTTCTTTGTCCCTCTCCATCTCTTTTTATTTCAACGTCGATGCCTCGTCAACGATAATTCACAATGAAAGGCTCACAAATTTTCCAGCCTGACCCAATTTCCGCAAACCGCGTACTTGATCTTGACACTTTGATTTGTCAACGAAAAATCTGCACAACCTCGAGCTCACCCCGATCACGATAAAAACATATGACATTTCATTTCCAATGAATATTCCTAAGACAATTTCGTGCCAAAAAAGAAATTGCATTGACAAAAATGTACAATTGAAATGGTCACGGTTAATAACAAGCATTGTTCCCTTTACAATTCACAGGATTTCTTGATCACAAAGGAACAATTAATTCGAAATGCAAAAAATGTCCTGGGACAATTTTCCTCAATTTATTTTCCCTCTCGCTTTAATCTTCATTCGTATTCAGCGTGCCTTACTTGAGCTATTACTCATATTTTTATGGAGGAACATGAAATTTTAACGCGAGGCGCGAGTCGTCGTCAGCCAAGTTTTTCTCTTTCTTGTCTTTCCCTCTTACCCTATTCCTCCCTTTTTTTTTTTTCTTTCTTTCCAATCTGCTGAATCTCTCTGTTTCCCTTTCTATCCCTATCCTTGTCTTTCTTCTCTCTTTTTTCTTTTTTTGTCAGAACGTTCCTTCGCTTGTCCGTGCCTACATTCGTACTTTCCCTTCCTTTTTCTTTCGTCATCCCCCGACGTTGTATTCGTGTTCGTTCACTTTCTCCGTCTCTTTTTGGCTCGCTTCTCCCATGGCTTCCAGGGGTTGAAAACGGGGTTGTGAATCAATACAAGGGCCACGAATCCTATCCTCTCTTTGCCACCCCGTTGTACAATGCTTTTACACAAGATGATACCAACCGTTTTATAGACTAAGATTTAACATCTAAGACCTTTTATATTGGTTTAATTAATGCATTTATATATACAACGAGCAACCTTCTCACGAATACACACATCTCGAGAAGTATTTTACACAACTCTTTATTCTTTCGTTTTCAAGATTAATTACTTTTTGTATTTAAAGACATAATGTATTGTTTTCTGTGTCTCTTCGAACAAAAACTGTACAATACTATCAAAAATAAGTCGAACGACATTACAGATATAAAAAGGATTATTATTTTTTTCTTTCTTTTTTTTGGAAGTAAAAGTTTAATAAACAAACAAATAAAGTCGAATGAAATTCAGATGTCAAAAGTGAATCGGGTTTCGGGGAAAAGTTTTCTTGAAAATGTTCTAGCGCGCTTTTTCAACTTTTCCACTTGAAATTTTTTTTTTTTTTGCGCACGGGAAGAACATGTTTAGCTTTCCACCGTTTTTTCGCCGTCGAACTCTTTTGCCTCTATGCAAATTTGATTTCGAGCCATTCAATAACTCGTCTGTATACAAAGAAACTTTTTCACCCCGGCGCATTGCATTGGAGTTCGCTGGCATAGTTTTACATACTCGCGAATAGTCCACGTAATAACCGCGAAGGTGTAGTTTGCGCCACTTTGTAGACCATTCAGACATTAAACAAGAAAAAAAGACAGAGAAAGACGCAAAGGGAACAGCATCAATTTAGAGCGAATGCTTTTAGGAGTCTCAGAACGCCTCTTTAAACAACTTTGTAGACCTAAGAAAATTTCTAGAGATGCCTCTAATGAGACAGTCCAATGGCACTTTCCTACGGAGGACTATTACGTGGATTCGACATCGAATGAAAAGATCTAGGCGAGATAAGTGTAATTTTCAAAGTAGTTTTTTTTTTTTTTCAAAAAAATGCTATATTTCGCAAAACGCAAATTGGAACTTTTATTCGTCCCATTTTAATATCTGAAAAACCCTTCCCACTTTTAGTGCATAAATATAGTAATTTTTCCAATCCTCAATTTTGCTCACTGGCAGATTTTTATCTGTTCCCACGATGGGAGGAGGATTGATTTTGCAAAAACCAGTGTTACAAATTTCCATGAAATATTCAGGGAATATTTTCACTGAGAGAAGGGTGTAATTTGCATACATACAAACGCGCGCTCGCTGTCCCAAATACATTAGGAGCATGGAAAATGATTGCATAGAGTGGTACAGCGGATAATCATGATCTAGGTTTCTCTTATCAGATCGTACAAAGAAGTCAAGTTCTTGTCGTCTTTAGTCGTTTCAGGCAGCGGCGTTACGTGAGATCGAAGACTTATTAAGGTCAAGTATCACCTCAGAAGGCTACGCCATTTCATCCTTATACCATTCCAGACTCCCACGCCCGCCCCCTCCCCTTCCCTCTCTTTCGCAAGTACTCACTTTATTCCACAAGATCTTCTTTGAAATTATTAACTTTATTGAACTTGGAAAAAATGATCAAAGCTCGGACTTGTAATGGCTTTATAAATGTTAAACTTGTTCACTTCTTTGAACAAGGTGGTTTAGAAAAAAACAAAAAAAAAAAACTTATCTCAATGGCTTGATGTTCTAACGAGGCATAGGGGTTTTGTTGGGAAAGTGGAATTTTTTTTTTTTTTTGTTTGGAATCTCTCAAAGTCGATTACGTCCTTTGTTCTGTTTTCGTGTGCATTCTTTTTGGTGTCTCAGTGGAAATTGGTACCAACGAGATTGCCATAATTTTATTCCTCGAATTTGCTCGTTCTCTCTGAATCTGCAAATCTGTTCATCGGTTATGTTTTTTTTTTTTTTTTTTTTTTGCAATGTTTTT
>JABFQA010001215.1:0-14589 GCA_022817065.1 Probaryconus sp. ZL-2020 | reverse complement strand
CTATATTTGTATCGGTTTTTTTTTTTTTTTTTTAATAAGAGTGGGCAATTTATATTTTAGTTAAGGCATTGTTTATACCATTTCGGTAACTGAAAATCTTTTATAGTCGATTGTGATTACAAAAATTTGTTGAACTTTATATTATGGAAATTAGGATTATTATTACGAAAGAAATTTAATATATTTTAATTTTTGAAATCTTAATAGAAAAATTTTCATTATTCTTCGTTATTTCAAAGCGACTGTAATGGAATTTCGTTTGTAGGAATGTTTAGAAGCTTTAATGACTGTTGTTCGAATGTCGTTCGTAACGAATCTTGATGTAAAAGTAAAATAAAATTACCCACCGAATGCGTGACTGCATTAATTAAACGTGATATATTTCAATTAAAAGGATCATAAATTACTTAATGAATGTTACAGAATCTCAGATTATAAATTTACATCAAGATTCGATTGTATTGGAAAAATTAACTATTAATATGTTTTATTGTTATTCAAATGCGCTTGTAATTGTTCGACTGAAGGTGTAGTTATTTTACGTCAAAGTATGTTGACAGTGAAATTGTAAATTGTAAAAAATTTTTTGGAGATATATTTCGTTTTTACTGAAAAAAAAAAAGGAAAGAGCAATACCGTAACTGAAATTCGTCGATGCTAAATAATATTTTTACCTCAATTACAATTCTATCTCTATTACGGTTTCGTTATGTAAATTTCAGTATTGAGAAAAAAAAATCATTTCAGTTACGGCGACATTCTTTTGTGAATATATTTAATGCAGTTATCGTTTACCTTTCGTTATGTCGATCAAATCGTCATTTGAAGAGTCACGAAACATAACCGATAGTTCAATACTTTTTTCTACCTGTTAATTTATGCTTTGAAAAATGTTTCTAACTTGTTTTGTTAATATGCTAATTTGGCCTTTTAGCGTCATGAAACTATTGTGCCCTAGTGCGGAAAAGTTAAACAGAAAACGAAATTGAACTTTCTTGGCATATCATATTTAATTCGTACTGCAAATATGTTAATGTACATAAAATAAACGTGATATATAATTATGTCGTTTAAAAATACAATGTCTATGACGATTTTCACTATCATCAAGTGCAAAGTTATTGATTTCGATGAAACAAAAAGAAAAACTTAGACAAAAGGAACAGTGTCGAGAATAAAAATTATTTTTCACTGGAAACCATTTCATATTTAATATATGCTTTTTTCTGATTATCGATTCCACAAGATGAAAACCGAACGCATAATATAATTAAGAAACATTTTCAAAATTGAAACGTTTGTTACAGAAATTGTATTTTTCAAATAAAATATTTAGCTTTAAACTGTTTTTGTTGTATATAAATCTTGTTGCATATTGGGCGGGGTTTCTTAAACTAAATGTTTCATTCATTTGTTATAGAGTAGCATAAATATGAAATAACATAAACTGTAAAATTTTTAAAATTGAATAATAAAATAAAACCTATCATAGTAGAAATTAATTGAGAACACAATGAAATACGAAGTCGCATCCGATTCGGTGCCTCATTAATTTCTACTAGGATAACATAAAAACTACCTTTAAGTCTAAACAATTAATAATAAAACACAAATTAAATAAAACAGATATAAAATTTTATATAATTACAAATTAAAAACCTCCATTTCTTGTTTTCCTTATAATCAAAAACTTCGAATCATCTTCAACTGCATCAGGACGTAATTAATGAAATCATAATGTTTGATGTATTCATCATCATTTATTCGTAACAATTTTTATTTTTTTTATTTTTTACAAAACAAGTTGCACGTATAAAATGTACAACAGGACAAATAACTTAGAGTCATAAATTAAGAACACATTAAGATAAAAGTTGTGTTGAGTTAATCGAGTATTCTCTTTAACAACGTCGATAAATGCATTATGTACAAAGAAGGTGTCGCATGAACTTAAAAGAGGAATAATCTGATCGGTCCAAGTGATGACGAAAGTAAGTGATGAAACTTTGGTAATTATGTGGTTACTACTTGTTCCTATTCCGCAACAAGTGTCTATTGCGTACCTCGATCGTCATTTACTTGCCTCCTTTTTTCAGGAACTGTTATAAGTTTGTTAACTCATGACTTTATCAATCCATGGCACGAACTTTTGAATGTTCGTGTAAACTCCTGGCAAATGCTCCCGTCCGCATCCTATGCCCCAAGACACCAAGCCAATCAACACGTGCCTACCTTCCACAGACATAGTTAATGGACCACCGGAATCACCCTAAAAAGGCAAAAAAAAACACTTGATAAATTTCCAATTAATCACTTCCTCGCAATGACAATGTAAGACACTCGATAACACAAAAACCAATTCTATGTAAAAAAGACACTTGATCATTACGGAGAAAAAATGCTGATACAATTGATGAATTAACGAATCAAAAAAAAAAAACGATCTAATGGTTCAATAAATAAAAGATATTTTCAGCTGAGTTTTAAATAATAAAATACAGAATGAATTTCATTCAGCATTGTAGAGTAAAACTTTGAATAGTGAAAAGGCTAATTTCGAAATTTATAACAATCTTCTTAAGTCTTTTGATTCTAAAACAAGGTCCTGGTTAAAAGGATATCATTATTTTGAGAGTTTTCCAATTTAATTTAAACATTATTAAAGTCTCGGATCTACGGGTTCCCTTTTTTGTATTGTTAAAAGTTTGGTATTTGTAATGACTTAAAAAAAAAGTAATTAAATTTTAGTCCAATATGACCGCATTCTTAACAGCCTGAATATTGATATAATTAAAATATTTATTGACCTGACATGAGTCCCTTCCACCTTCTTTAAAGCCAGCACACAAAAAGACATCATGTATCGTTTCTCGTCGTCCAGCTGCTCTGAACCACCTTTGACATCTTTCATTCGGTATCACCTACGTCAATACAGTTTTTTTTTTTATTATTATTATTTTAATCACTATAGTGATGTGAAATAATTTAATTATCAAAAGATCGATCAATAAAGCAAATTATTATAATTTAATCCCGCATATCTCCAAGAGAAATCTCAAACTAATTTATTACTTTTATTAAAAATTTTTGATAGTTACCAACTTTAAAACTGACATAAATTATTAACATTTCACATATATTATTAAATGTCATAGAAACTTTTCGATTAATAACGTTGAAAAACTTTTGCAAACTTTCCGACAATTCTGCTTGGCGAATTCAGACATTAAAAATTAATGTAACTTCATTGCAGTCGATTCATTTAAATAAGATATATTTCAGATTTCACTTTTTTCTCTGTGATATTTTTGTTACCATTTAAAATACGATATATTTAAAATCACTTTAATAAAATAACAAAATTACGCTAAATTAATTCGAATTTATATGAATTAGCCAAAGTTAAGTATACTTCAACGTCAACTTCCTGGAGAACGGTCGGAGCTGAAGTCTGCCCATGGCGCGTACGACCCCATCCAGCAACCGTGGCTGTTTTCCCTGCGAGTTTTAAATTTCTGGCTGGCAAACACACCGGTACTATATGTTGCTTAAAAGCAACTGTTCTCGAAAGTTTCACAAGGGCCACGTCGTTTCGAAAGTCCGTGGGCGAATATTGAGGATGAACCTGCGAAGAACAATTTCATTCTTCCTTAATCAAATGCTTTGATTTATATTTAAATGAACAATAGAAAATAAAGAGCATAGGAATTAATACAAAAAGAAAATTTTTAATTTGATTCTCATCCGATAGAAAATTATTGAATTATATTATTATAGTAACATAAATGTTTTATGTACATTTGGTCGATGCATTTATTAAATATTAATTTGTCCTTTCAATATGCATTTATAGTCTACGCTTTGATTCGCGCTTGAAAACTCACCTCCTTTCTTTCAATATTGAATTCCTCGTGAAGCAATCGCTCGGAGGCATCCCTCACGTCCCATTCTCCGAGGCGAACTTTGAGATTATTATTTGGACTCCTGTTTTATGACATTGTTGTATAAAACAACATTGTTCCACATTGCACAAATTCGTATTTTTACGACTCGACAAATGACTTTTGTCAATTCGACCCCCCCATATGTGGCACCGATTGACATAAGTCACAACATAAAACGATTAAGAACTTTCACAATGATCTTGTTCAATGCTTAATGATACGTGGAACAATTATTATTTTAAAATTATTCGATTATTAAGGGAGATGTTAGTTTTAAAATGAAATATTTAGGTTGTTGTTTTGAAATATTTAGGTAATAAATTATTTAAAATAAAAAAGGTACTAACGTGGCAACGCAATGTGCAGCAGTAACAACCCAACGATTATTTAATAAAGCCCCCCCGCAAGAGAGCTTTTTTGATAAAAATCCAGTCTTGATTATGGCAGCCTGTATAAAAACGTAGAACTATTGAGTTTCGAATTGACATAACTTTAAAGGGATCTTAAATAAAACTCAAAAAATTATGATAAGGCAAACATCTAAAATTTAATATATGTTCATAAAGTAGAAACCAATAATGAAATTTAATGCAGCCGTTACTCGTATTACTCGTAGTTTATTCTTCAATAATTCTCTGTAAAATTACGCCATCGCAACAAAATTTAACGACCCACCAGTATAAGGTAGATTCAAACTTTTGACCAATAATATACCCCGATGTTCGAATAAACGATAAAATAAACAACTCACTTGCCAAGGGTGGCTTCCAAAACTGGTGCCGTGTCCACCCACAATTCTATTACTCCTAGTATACAATTCTCCGCAACCTTAAAATGAAATTAAAGAAACGTCAATCACAGTTATTTAACACATATAAAACGTTATACGATTCCGGTCGTAATAATGATCGTGCTGTAAGAAAAATGCTCTACTCCGGTGTATTTTTAACCTTTCCATTTATTGCGGATATCAATTTGTGGCAAAAACGTTTTCTAAAGGCGACAAAAGAAAAATGAGAAAACGTGTACACAAAGCGAATTTTTCTTTTTTTCTTTTTTTTTTTCATTTTATTATTTTTGTGACAAATAACGAAGCGTAGATGGAAAAAAATTGAATAACATCCAAGAAAATAATTTCTCGAAAGTAACGAGTAAGAAAGTGTGCATGATGTAGTGCAATAATTAAAGGAGAGAAAATCATTCAAGTGGTATTTGCGTGATATGCGGAATGTGCAGTAACATTTTCGAATGATATAAAAATTTTTTTTCAAAAAATTGTTGGATATCAATGACAATTTTGTTATCAAAAACCTTTAGAAACTATTATAATTTGATCCTACGTATGCAATCTTTACGTAAATTTAACAAGCATTTTTAATTACGAAAATAATACAATCTGGATTATAAAGAACGTAACGAAATTAGCAGGAAGCATTGCGTTTTATGTAATTTTACATTTTACAGTATCATATGCTGCTGCAATAATGAATTTCGGTTCAATTTGTTATAATTGATTTTTACATAATACGTTTATTTTCATGCAAATTAATTTCATGTTTGTAAAATCTGCGTAATACGAATATGAATTTAAATTACATCTTTATAAACAATACTCGAAAAGTTGCTCGACTTTTTATTGCACGCTCAATTAGATAAATGAAAGCATAACATGTACTAGCACTTTCAAAAGATATTTAAAAAAAAAGATGAAAGTAAAAGGAATGTTTTAGGAAAAGCATAACTTACCGAAAAATCTTTTAACACGAAATGATGTATCGCTTTAGAATTTTAAATCTGACAATATGCATATATTTTTATTGCTTTTTAATAAATGTTTTAAAGAAAAAAGAAATAACACAAAAGGTATAAAAGTCAGAAAAATTGCGAAAGCAAACACTAAGCATAACGAGTTGCAAGTAAATTTGCAAAGTAGAGAGCTTATGAATACATTATATATTCAGATGTAATCTCTTTTTATGTGCCATTAAATTTGTTTGTTTTTTTGTTTTATTATAAGCAATTACCACGGTATTCGGACTGATCCTGTACTGAACTGGCATACGATTGTTGTTGAGCCGAATTATGAATCGAGTTTTCATGATGATAATTGAAAGGTTCTTGCGTTCCTACTATATTAGGTCGAGTGGTTATTCCAAAACTTGACTGATCATTAGGTCGATGATTATGTTGATGAAGAACATGATGATGATGATGATTGTTAGAGGCAAATTGCCAAAAGGTTGTTGGCTTGTTTGGCCTGTTTGTCGAAAGTTCGTTGAAAGTATAAATGTCGACGTGTGTTGGCCGATTAATGATACTGTTATGAGAAGGAAGTACGCTACTCGGTTTGGGTCGCGTCGAAGAAATTGCATTGTGAATTTGCACATCGTCTTCAAGATATGGACGCTGATTCGCCAAATTTATCGACAAATCTATAAAGCAACTCTTTGCTTTCTTTCAAGTCATATTTCAAGTTATCTAATCTAATGAGTAATCTTAAGAATCTTAATGCATAGGAAATATTGGCAATTTAAAATTTTAGTAATTTTTTTTTTTTAATGATGAGATTTTATTGCTGCGATACTTATCGTTATAACAACTTACTAGCATTTTGGAGAAGACCGACGGACGGTTTAGGTTTAGTCTTATCAGGAATGTCATCATCATCCACACAACAGCTCCATATTAATCCACCAGAACAGAGATCAACTGGACGACCTCCCCCAAGAACGCAACTGATACTCAATCCACACTCAAATTTTGCACCCTTGTACTTACAAGTCTGAGGTATCACTAAAAAATTAAAAAACAGTTACATATCAAAATCAACGTTTGTAATAACAAAAAGAAATTACGAATATTAATAATCATATTTCCATTCTTAAGATAATAAAAATTGTGTAAGCATCTATGTAATAGCCTTTTAAACATTTAAATAAAAAAAGGTAATATCAAGATGTTAATTAATCAAAAGATATTTATGTTAAACATTTAGTATGAAACAAGTGTCATCAGATTATATTCATGCATAGATAAATTATTTTTTCAAGCCATTGCGAGTTTTCAGTGCACGTCAGTGCAACGCTAAAACAATTATATATCATCATGTAAAATAATGAGCTTCAGAGAGACAACTAACGTTATTAATCATTGTCTTTATGTTTTTTTTTTTTTTTTTCTAGAAAATTTTTGTCGCTTTGATTCGCTTGGTGAAGACAGAACTTTCGTCTGCTCTGTTTCTCAAGGTAAACGTATGGCAGTTCGTGCGACTAGCACTTTCGTTCCGATTCAGAGTTTTGTTAGTGAAATTTAGGACTTCGCCGCTCACGGATGAACGTGAAAGTTTTTTGGCGACGCCTACAATACGTTATAATCGCCGACAGGAATATTCAAAACTTCGCATGCTTTTTTCTTTCTTTTTTTTTTTTTTGGAATAACTTTAATTTCTTTGGAAGATGTGCCAACGTTAACGAGGCTTCTTATCTTGAAACTCGTTAATTGCAAAGAACGCATTGTTTGTCTTACGCATCAGTGAGCATTATTTCTTTCATTGAATAGTTTTTTTTTTCTCGCGATGTACTTCATGCTTTTTTAGTTCAGTTAAATTTATTTCAGTCGAATATAACGCTTAAGAAAAGAATTATGAAAGAAAAGTGAAAATGAAAGTTTTCGGGGTCAAGTTGGAAACGTTTTGTGTTGTGAACATAAATCACTTCTGCTTTCGAAAAGAATGTATACCTCTTGAACTTGCAGTTTGATTCAATTAATAAGATGACGGATTAAGAAAGCTGCATTTCCTCTTTTTACCTATTTCATTCTTTTTACATTTAAAGATAAATAATCACGTTTTAATTGTGTTTTTTTTTTTATTTTACAAATCAAATAAGTGAAAAATTAATAATGACACTGTTTAAAAAAAAAAAAACCATAAAACAGAATTATAAAAATTGTATCTTTTCATAATGAATAATATTGTTTACTGTGTTCAGCAAACATAAAATAATGAATATCCTGTTTATTAATCAAATAACGTTGCAAAATTATAAATGATTATTTATTCGGTGATCGCGTACTTTTACCCAACATATCCATAATACCACTTTGCAAGTCAGAGCTGTGTCCTCTGATGTTGCCAATAGCATTTGCGCCAGTAAAATTCCGCTTTTTCCTAAGAGCTTCCACTAAGATAATCCCTTGCTGCTGACTGGTAAGCTGTTTCTTATTCAGTCTAGGTTGTCTCTTGAACGAACCAGAATTTTCAAGATGCGACGCACTTTTCACCAACTCGTCCAGGAACCTGGCCAAATTCGCTGCCTTCTCTTCCTCTTCCTTGGGATCAGCCATCTCGTACGAATAATAAGACGCATCTTTTGGCGAACCTCCAGGCCAATTGTTGACCTCTTCGATATTTCCCAACGTAGATACTCGTTTCGGCCTTGACCCAGAGTTCTCTTCAAACAGGTTTGATGAAATTCCAAGCTTCTTTTCTTCCTCGCGGAAAATCCTGGATTCGAACGCTCGATTGTGATTGTTTCTTGTTACCGGTGAATAGTAGGTTGGTAAAGAATCATCCAAAGAACTATGAGTGTCTTGACTAGACACCAGAAAAAATATCAGTACTGCGATGATCCGTGATTGCATGATGCCTTAAACCAATCTTCTTCGATTACTGTTACTGCTCATTTTTACTCCTTCAAATTCTGTTCAGAATTGGATTTAGAAAATACAAACAAAGAAAACGACTAAGTGACAATTTCTAAATTCTTCGTACAAACCGTTTGGCTAAGTCAATAGAATTTGATAATCACATAAAAGAACAGTATTCGACTGCAGATACTCGTGCAAATAATATCCTACTCTATACGAATTTCTAGATCCTCCTCTAATTCTTCGTTATTCCAAATCGAGATCATGATTCTTCAAATTTCGAATCCCTCCAATGGATTCATAACGATTCCAAGATACGTTTATCTTCATAGGAGACTTTCATTCGGCGTAGATCGCGTTCCTCAAAAAAAAATCTAGACTTATGGTTTGAAATAGAATCCAACTTGGAATATAAAAGATTCGTTCAGCGCTGCTCAGTCGACTTGTTCAAGCTACCAAAACGAGGCAGGCCGACTTTCCCAGTGGTCAAATCTAGAGCAACAAAAAGGCGATGGTTTTCTGGCAATGTCATATCAAAATTTGCCAAATTAATCGACGATTGGAAATGTGACGAAGAATTGACATGTGAGTTGAAATGAGACGGTATTACACTGGTTTTTTGATTTCGAGTCCACCGAGTCAGACGTCGTCGCAAATCGTACACGCGCGAGGAGTGCAAAATCCGCACGTGGACTGGCAACGCGCGACCACTCGGTTATACTGATTATTCGCTGAAGTCGATTGGGGCCTTGGCTACTGTTGCTGCTTTCACCATCAGCTTTCCCAAGGTCCTTCCCTTGCCTCCTCCAAACTTCTGGCTTCCTATTGATGCGACCAAAGTCATCCTCAAAGTAACGACCGTTTCCTTTCTTTTTCATACATTACATGAGTTCTTATCGTCATCGTGTATCTGTCTGCAAAGTAACTGTTTGGATTTCGTCGAAGATATTTATGGTACTCTGGTGAATTATTAGGAACAAAGTTCTGGATCATTGTTCTGTAAAATTTATCCGAATCAATTATGAATACAACATAATTCATGACTTGAAAATTAACTCGATATAACTACTTCAGTTGTATTTATGAAACACAATTTTAACTTCTTCTGATTTTCTTCTACTAAAATTCAAATGAATATTTATAGCAATGCAAATGCAGAAATGTGTGTTCATTGCTATATAAATTCCTCGATTATACACAGTTTTAAAGGTAAAATCGTTAGATTTACATCGGAGAGATTCTTTTCTCCAATAAATTTGACGTAAAAATTATTATGTTAGTTCCAAAATGAATTAATTAATAATTTCACAATTCTTCGGTATTTAATTTCTTGTACATAAAAGAATATTAAATACCTATTCTCAAAGTTTGTTGACTTATAAAATTAAGTAGCACAAGCAGAGAGTACCTTAGCTTATAAATCAATCGTAAGATTAATGATGTCGAACACAAAATAAGATGCACTTTACAAACTCTGATCCCGGATATTTTAGCAGCGTTTCATTCATTACGTAGAGACATTTCAAGTTCATTGCCCCGTCTCATTTTGAATAAAGTCTGGTAAGAATCAAAGTTCTTTCCTTCTATTTATTATTATCAAAAATTATGACATCCTTTTACAAATTCATTCGGAAACGAGAAAATAATTATTTCTGAGGTTTTAAATTATCTCTGTCGCAACAACAATATTACAAGTGATGATGAAAACGTCCTACATTCTACCAAAGATGTAATATTTTGTAGTTCATCAGCAAAGGGTTCATTGAAACGTGTTCTTTTTTTTTTTCATGCAACGACAAACTAAAAAACAATAATTTGTGCATTAAAAAAAAATAATGATACGTTCAGCAATAGCTTTCACAAATTAATTATAACATTACTTTTAATAATATATGGATTACAACAAAACAATTGTGATTACAAATATTATCAAAAGAAAGATATTTTAACTGAATACATATATTGAAATCTATGACTTTTTAACAGTGAAAATAAATTATATAAGTGATACAATTTGGAATGTGATCTGATGATATATTTTCCGGAATAATAAACCAAATGGCTATACTTATATTTACTTCAACAACCGTAGAGACATCTTATTTTGAGTCCATAATAGGTACAATTCTTGTGCTCAGTAAGCATGCAACAGTCATCATATAATGACTTCTATTCGAAGACGGTAAAATTGCTCTTCATTGCGTAGAAGGTATCATTAGAATACTAATGCTCGTAACATTGTAGCATTTGGTCGGAAGAAAGTGAAGATAAATAATCAGATTCATTTTCATTATGCTAATTCGAAGAATACGAGAATACTTCTATATTGAAAACAACGTCGCAATGGCTGACCAGTGAAAAAAGAAAGTGTTAAACTTACATCCAAGTTCATCGAAAAACCTTGTCTGACCATTAGAGTTTTGTAAGGTGTTGTCCAAGGTGTTTTCTACAGGATCTTGATAATATGTCACTGAACAAATTGAAAATTAATTCGTAGTTAATTAATTACAATTTCAACGTAATAAAAGAAACCGTTAACAGTTAATTTGAAAATAATTGTTTCGTTATAATAATAATGAAATATAAAATGTAAATGTCTTTCTCTCTGCAGAAAAACCGATCGTTTCTTTTATTATCTCTTTTAATTTACTTCTTATTCCAGCGCTTATAGAAATGCACCTCCATCATCTTCTTTCCTAATAATCATCTTAAACTTACCGTCGTCGCTTTTGAGAAATCTGTCATTCGCGCGAAGCCTAACGGCCGTGATACAATGAACTAGAATGATTGCAAGAAAGATTGGATGGAAGCGAGCCATGTCAGGTTCGTAATTTTAATTTTACGTAATTTCGCGCCAGGTTATATTCAGAGGCCATCGCCCAAGTGGTGCTCTTGGTAAATTATCCGAATGCCAATCCAATCAATCGCACCATGCTCTTTTTCTTAGACCGATAGTACGCTTGAAAATCTCAATTCATCTCCTCGTCATAGCTGCGTTCACATCTCCTTTCCATCCGGTTGATTTACTCATCAAAAAGGCTCCAAAAAAAAAAAGACTCCCCAACCCAAACTAGAGTCAATTTGGATTCAGGAGCCAAATTACGAGAGGTGCTAATTAATATGGTGCATGCTGAATGAGTCAAAAATGATGATTTACTCCTTGTAGTTGGGGCCGTAGTAGTCAGATGCGGAAGTAGGTCACGGAACCAGGACACTGAAATAAGTGGAACGCACTTTAGTGCTTGTAACGAACGGCTGCGAACGATGTGCACACACTATCATACTACATTAGTGAAAGTTCACCGGAAACTTTCGACCATGGCACTCTACAGTTTATGCAAATTAGTACACAATTGACAGACTTCATTTTCATTTGACTTCAAATATTCGTCACCATCTCGCCGGCTATAAATTATTCAAACAAGTTTACATAATCATTTCGGTATCATCTTTCAATAATCAACAAAGATTCGTTCTTTTCTTTGGAAAAGAAAATTTCGAACAAAAAAAAAAAATAAATAAATAAAAAAAGATTATTTTTGTTTTATTAGGACCTGCTATATTTGTTTAAGACCCGCCAAAGCCCTTATTGCGTTTGAATTCCATTGACCAACGTGTTAAGCAAATGATTATGCATTTATGATATGGGTCGAAGAGACGATGGAAATTTCTAGTTAATTAATATGAAATAAGAAGATGCGCGATTGATTTGAATGAAGTGAATATCAGAAGTTGAATCGACGAAATCTCATTGTTATGGAGATAAAGAAAGGAAGCTAGGTAGAAAGTCATTGTGAATTGATCTACGAAGGCGAAAGGATGAGAGGCCTTAACATTGAAGGACTGCGATTTACGAGCCGTAAATCGAAGGATATTGGTACTGCTCCGCTAGGTCTGCGAGCATATGAAAATGAAGTGAATATTACGCCGCGAATCGCACAGAGTTACGTAAAATTATAAATTAACCGTGTTCACTTTCATGAACGTAAATCACTTGAGAACAATGAAACTCGTAACTGTGCCCTTACGCAGGTTAATCGACCCAAAAAGGGTCACCTCAAACAATGACATTAATTTGTCTTTCAATTGAACACTTGATTTATTTATCAATCAGTTTATCGTAAGTCCCAAATTTGTCCCAAAGTCTAAACTATCGCAGATAATTATTCTAAAGGATTACAATGTAAGACAATCATGTACGTTATTATTTTCCGGTACTGTTTGAAATGTTTAATCTTATTAAAAGAAAATCGAATGAAATTTCTATTGCTCATTAAAATACAATCTATAGTAATAAGAATATAATTGCACAATAAGAGAATTGCAGAATGAAGAGAATTCACGGAGATGACTCTACCTAAAGCACGTGACATTATGAAATACGATGTCTCTTAATTTGAGACCATTCCTTTAAACAATATGAACATCATGATCTTAAAGATTGTCATGCTTCTAAATTTACTTACAAAATTTAATTTACTATTATGCAAATTATTATCATTTCCATGTTATTGATTGTTCTGATTTGGATCGCCATTAATTCGATACGAACTGTCAAACTACAGTAAATCAAATGACAATTCCGAAGAGAAGAATTGATAATAAAATTTCACTTTCATCTTATAAAGTTAAAACAGGACAATATGTTGAAGAAGATGAAGATTTACCTTGATCAAACAGGCAGGATTTTTTGAAGTAATATTAGTTGGAAGTAAATATGAAAAATTATAAGAACTTTGGAGACGTGGGGTACGACGACAGAACGCTTTGCCTGGATGAACCGCACTTGACTACTGATGAGGAAACGTATCGCAGCATCCAAGCTCCTTATTGCCTTACACTTGACGTTCTTCTTGCTCTCACTCTCACCGGGCCCTACATTACTTCGACTTTTCATTCAACATGTCACACACTTCTTATCTCCTTATTACAAATAATTGGCTTATCTATAATTATGATGATACGACACGACGTCTGTTTGTATGCTGGACCAGTTTTACACGTAGTTTACTTGATTAGATCCTTACACATGTTTCGCTAATGATCTGTTTCGACTAATTAAGTACTAATTGCAACTGATCACCGGCACGAAATAGAGTTATAAATCCGGAATAACATTAAATGTTTTACAAATCAGTTTAACTTTCATTGTAATTTAAGATTTTATGTTCAGTGGTAAAATTTTGATAGATAACAGAAATTTTTTAATAACTTGAAATTATGAGAGTAATTAAGAAAATTTGTTGTGATATATATTTTTTATGTTATATAAATTACAAGCAAATTAGTGAGGATAATGTAAATTAATATAATAAACAATTTTTAATGATAATTTATTAAGAAAAATATGAATGTTAAATAAAAATTGAATTTGACGTACTACATAACAATTCCTCAAGTTTATTCCTTTTAACAATGCGACATAATTATACTTCCGACATGCTTGCACCAATTATCGTTGCGGAAAAGTGCACACGTTTCCTGTCCAACTCTTTTAAGGAAGATATTAAGATTATCATTCGAAAACTAAAATTAAACATAATTGCATGAATATTGTTAACGACACACACAAAAGTTGACAATTATAAAAGAGATTTCATGTTGTAATGTTAAGGAAAAGAATACTTGGATTTTCTTTGAATTTTTTTTTATTGAATTTTATTATCAAAATATTATAAAATTAAACATTTATATTATATCATTTGAATTATAATAGATTTCAATATTTGTCTCCTTAATAATATGATTATTCGCAATTTTTATTTTTTCGCTTGACAGCAAAAAACTTTGCGATACTGGAAATGGTACTTCCAAAATTTGTGTTAACAGACACGTTGCTCCGTTGTATCCATGCAGGCAAAGTTTTAACTTTAGTACTGTATCGTTTATCCATGAGAATGATTGTTGAATAATCTCCTATGTGTCTGACAGCACGGCCGATGCATTGGTTCACAGCTTTGAAACACAAATTTTCGTAATACACTTGCCCAGAAAATCC
>JABFQA010001214.1:0-14591 GCA_022817065.1 Probaryconus sp. ZL-2020 | reverse complement strand
ATCCAATTATGATATTCTTGATCCAAAATTGTGGTCTAAAGTATTCAAAATGACGAATATTTAAAAAAAACACTTTTTTCAAAATATAAATACTCAAAATATGATAATTTTAAATTGATGTAATCATGGAGAAATTATAGGTTTTTAGTTGAACTTTAATAAGATTAGAAACTTATTTTGTATATTGGCTTTTAACGGTTTCCATTTTTCAGACGATTAAATCGGTTTAAAAACAATAAACATTGTATATGTTTTTAACTGTTTCTTTAATAATTTGTAATATTTGTAATATTTAATATGTATATACTGAAATACATATACTGACTACATATACTGAACTCTCGCGAGGACGGGTGAATTCGGGACAACTAGTGAGATGTGTTAAAAGGATCATTTACATAAAAAAGTGGGAATATTTGAGCTTCTAGCGAGAGAACTACTACCGAAAGTCCAGTTTACGTCCTGAGTCAAAATTTTTAAAAAAATTTGTAAAATTTTATTTATTTTTTAAATTTATTACAAATTTTATGAATTGTTACATTATTTATTTAAATTTTTTGTTGCTCAGTAAGTCAAACTTTATTATATAATTATTATCAGTACTAACATTTTAACATTGTATTATTTGATCGTTTAAAGGTACGAATTCGTGGTATTTTCTTGTTCCTTGAATGGTATTAACTGTTTCGTTAACTGAACCACTCTTTATTTCAACCACAATTTTTCTCACAATTTCACATGAAATTGTATTAATATGTTCCTGGTAGAAATTAAATCGTTATTTTTCTGAATCACTTCAAAATTTACTAAGTTAATAAATTTTACTATCTTGTCCAGTAGTATTTCATGAACTTTAACACTTTGCTAGTCCAAGAAAATTGGTAGTGACGGCCCCGACTGAACAGCCTAGACTAACTGATTTCATGCTGTGATGTCACGTGACTGACCATGACCAATCAACGAGAGACTTTTTCCTCATTCACACATAGACATTTAAGACATTTTTATGTACAATTCGAGACGTTGGATCAGCAAAGTGTTAATTCTGTTTCTATTCTGAAAATATTTTCAGAATAAAAAATATTTTCACCGTTTTTTTTTTTATTTCTGTGAACATTGGAAACATTTATTTGCAATTTTAAATCTACATGTATAAGTGCGCCAGTCATTATTCCTATTATTTGTTACAGTTTTTTTGGTACAAATTATTATTTTTTAATGGCAAAGCTACAGAAAAATTTTTTTAACAAATTTTGACTCAGTACGTAAACTGGACCTTCGGTAGTAGTTCTCTCGCTAGAAGCTCAAATATTCCCACTTTTTTAATGTAAATGATCCTTTTAACATATCTTACTAATTGTCCTGAATTCGCCCGTCCTCGCGAGAGTTCAGTATATGTATTCAGTATATGTATTTCAGTATATACATATTAAATATTACAAATATTACAAATTATTAGTTTCTAATGGCAACAACTGCAGAAAAATGAAACAGTTCAAAACATAAACAATGTTTATTATTTTTGAACGGATATAATCGTCTGAAAAACGAAAACATAGAAAATACGCAAATATTGCATAAAAGTATTGTTAAAAAACTGTTAAAAACAAATATACAAAAGAAGTTTGTAATCTTATTAAAGTACAACTAAAAACCTATAATTTCACCGTGATTAAGGTAAAGTGCCCAGTTTCGGTCAGGCTAACAGTTAAGTTCGCTTCCATTGGAGAAACAGTGACAGATAATGCATTTCAAATGGAGTGACTGTATCTGGGCCAGGTTAACTCACATGACCGAAACTGGGTACATTACCTTAACTGATTGAAGCACAATTGCTCTAATAGGGACCATAAATATGTGTGCGTGAAATAGGTCACGTGTAAGATTTTCGCCAATCAGAACTGCAGTTAAGCAGTCGAAAAATAATCCTTTCATTCTGATTGGACAAGTCTCACTCGTGACCTATTACACACACAAATATTTACGTTCGCTCACGGAGATTCTAGAAGACAATTGTGCTTCTATCAGTTAAATCAATTAAAATGATCAAATTTCGAGTATTTATATTTTGAAAAAAGCGTTTTTTTCAAATATTTATCATGTTGAATACTTTAGTCCACAATTTTTAATTCAAGAATATCATAATTGGATTCCTCAGAAAATTTCCCATAAGTAAAGTGTATTCGAGTATTTTTTTTTAAGTCGTATTTCGGTTATATGAAATATAAAATGACCAAAATCTATTTTTATCAATAAAAATCAGTTATCTTTTGTAAAAACTCAAAGTACTATGGGTGCGGGCTGAAATTCTGGAATTAGCCTTATTTCAACCTTATTAGCCTTATTTTTAGTGTCTTTGTTAGATATTTACAAACATGAATCGATTTTCATTGTCCTTCGGAACATTTGTACCACAGTCTACGTTTCCAGGGTTAACAATCTGAGAAAGTCGGGTTCACTGTCATGCTGAGTTCGCATGAAATTACCCATACTGTGAACTTTCCCGCATACGTGGATGGAATATTGTATTTTTCCCATTAAAAATAGTGGGAAGAATAACCAATTGCTTGTACGTGTTAGAAAATAGAATAAACGGCACTTACTTTTAGAGCAGACAGCAAGCAGGTAAAGAAGGCAAGCGGTTATCAGGGTTGGCAAAGGGTGCAGCAGTGCACCGTGCACTCGCGAGGGTATTAAAAAGAAGCACAAAAAAGAAGTAAGAGCGTATAAGAAAAAACTAAACCAAACGAGAAAACGGGGGTAGCGAAAAACGCGTGGCGTTTGCGGCGCGGGAGAACAAGCGAATGACTTGCGTGGGAAAGGGACAGGCGGAGGTGGGGATTGCGAGGGATTCCGCCCGTTTTGCATTAAATTATACTTGACGCGCCATCTAAGGGATCGCGAGGGGAAAGGGCTCGTACACTTGATCGATTGGCGATCTCTTAAGCGCCCTACCTCACCACGCGCGGATCCATGACCGTTCAGGTCACAACATATATTACACATATATTATTTGTATAGTATACGTTGCATATATGTATGCTTAATCAGGAAATACATTAATATTATATTCAATGAATATTATTCACATCTATTTCCAGTTATTGGGGAGCTCCGCCCTCAGATATAAATGAAATTAGTTAAAATAAAATATAAATTAAATAATTTAATTACGGTAATTGTCCCAATGGGTGACCAACAAAACCCTACTAAATGTCCTAGTCTGCGACCATTTATTTTTCTAAATGTTTCTATTTAATTATCTTTTTTATTTGTCCAGCATAATAATGAATTATTTGAAATTACTTAAAGATCGAAACTGTATAACAGCTTTTATATAATTATTTTTATTTTTAATAAAAGAAGAAATTTGGTCACCAACTGGTACTCAAAAATAGACGGTTTTCCATTGGGACTTTTACCTTATCTTTAATTTAATAAGAATTTAATCTAAACTATATTACAAAAAAAATATTGAAATAATGGTAGGCGTGAATTTTTTAAGAATTGTTCGTTAAGTATTGTTGATAAAATTAAACCGATTGTTAAAAAAGCAGCTGATGCGCGCGCTACCTTGATTAAATATAAATAAATAACTGCAAATGTTTACCTTGTAGATAAAGCGGTGACAGGACGAGTAGTATGCTACTTTAGTAACTGGGCAATATATCGTCCAGAAATAGGAAAATATGGTATTGATAACATACCAGGCAACTTTTGTTCCCATGTAATCTATTCATTCATTGGAGTGAATAACGCAACTTGGGATATATTAATTATTGAAGAGGAAGTAGATGTTGTGCAGAATGGATTCCGTAATTTCACTAATTTGAAAGAGAAATATCCAAATTTGAAACTGTCAGTAGCAGTTGGAGGTTGGGGAGAAGGCGGAAAAAAGTACAGCGATTTAGTAGCTGTAAAACAAAGACGTGATACTTTTATAAAAAGCGTTGTCCGTAAGTACAAATATTATTGAAAAATAATTTTATAATATATCAATATTAAAAATATTGGTAATTAATATTTTGTTTAATTTAGAGTTTATGCATAAGTACAATTTTGACGGCTTTGATTTGGATTGGGAATATCCTGGAGCAACCGATAGGCAAGGTAAATATTCGGATAAAAATGTCTTTCTATACTTTGTGGAAGAGCTCAGAAGAGCTTTTAATAAAGAAGGTAAAGGATGGGAATTAACTATGGCTGTTCCCGTGGCAAAATTCCGTTTACAAGAAGGATACCATGTCCCCGAGTTATGTCAGTAAGTAAATTATTTAATATATACGATATACAAATATACGAATAAAGTTATTATATATCATTAACATCGTCAGTTACATCTTAGCTTAAGCATGAAATGAAAGATTTTCGTTTCTAAAATACAGTAGAACCTCGAAGACTATCCGCTAGCGGAATGTCCACGCTGGAAGAGTGTCCAGCTCTGTCGCTTGAAGACTGTCCAAACGCGCCTCCTAAATCAATGCAGTATATAAACGGCACTGAGTTCGTTTATGCACGCTATTAATTTTTAAAATTTTTCTCTTATTTTTTTTATTTTATTATAAATTTCTTGTTGAAAATAAAAAAAAATAAATTATAAATTTATGACTTATTATATATTATTTACGTGTATAAATTAAAATGACTAATATTTATAAACATTTATTGATATACAATAAATTATTTATTTATTTATTTAATTTGAAGTAGAAATACTAGAAAACATTGTTGAAAAAATGGAAAAACTTGTCCTTAAATAAGAAATTTATTCATCATTAACCCTTAAACCGTAAACCTGGGTCATTCGCATCCGAGCAACATCGATTGTCGTAGATTATTTGAACATTATAAGTGGGGTATAATTATAAGAAAACAAATATTTTTGAAAAATTATGAAAGGAATCTTCAAGAACAAGGACAAAGGAATACTCATGAACTTTTTCAAATTTTTTCCACATACATATTTCGAGAAAATACACACCGGACACCAATGACCCATCTTTACAATTTATGATGATTTCAAAACACCTTACGGTTTAAGGGTTAATTAATATTTTAATATTGATATTATAATATATTATATTTTTAAATTAAAATTTCTGAAAATCTTAGAACATTCACTCCATTTCGGCACTGAGATTTTCCCCCACTCTCAGCAAGATACTCACTACTCCCTTGGACAGTCTTCAAGCGTGCTGTGACACTACATTGGACAGTCTTCGAGCGTGTACTGTAATATTCATCTGAAATTGAACCTAAATAAACTGAATCTTATAATTGGGATTATAAAATAAACATGGTAAACATGATATTAATAATGAATTTTTGTTTTCAGGTTTCCATTTGGACACTTTTTGGATATCCATTTGGGTCACTCCATTTGGATATTTTGATTAATGAGATAAAAAACCAGATCAATTATAACAAATTTATTTATTTTCATTATCGTTTAATATTAGAAAGAATACATTTTATTTTTTCAAATAAAAATATATTAAAATAATATTTTGTATTTTTAATTATTAAAGACCTCCTCATTTAAAAACATATACCAACAAATTTTGAACAGTTGAATCATTTGAACCAAAAAATTTTAAACATTTGAACCATTTGAACTAAAACATTTTGAACATATAATTGATCATTTGAACCAAGATATTTGAACCATTTGAACCAAGAAATTTGAACCATTTGAACCCAGAAATTTGAATCATTTAAACCAAGAAATTTGAACCATTTGAACCAGAAATTTGAATCATTTGAACCAATGTATATATTAAACATTGGAACCAAAGTATTTTGAATATTCGAATTCAGAAATATTTAATACTTAAACTAAGACACGAAACATTCTAATCAGAACAGTTTGAACATTTGAACTAAGACATTTAATATTTTAATCAAAACATATTTTTTATTTCTTTAATTAAGTGATAAATACTAATAAAACTAAATTAACGTTTTTCCATATTTTTTTAAAGTAAAAATCATCATGCCTCGAAGAAAAATTCAAAGAACTGAAGAGGAAGAAATTGAGTACCAAAAAATAAGGAAAGTGAAACGAGAAGAAACTCAACGTCGATATAAATTAAAGCAAAGCCAAAATAAAGTCTTAAACAATTTAAAAAATGTTTCGTCTACATTACAGTCTTGCTCTTCAAATCTTGCATTATCAGATTTAACTAATCAGCTTACTCCTCCTCATTTTCCTATTGACCACTCATCAAATAATACAATGCATGTTAAATATGATGCTCAACAGATTAACACTAAATCTCAATCAAAAAATAATTTGTTAATATTTCCTTCTTCGGAACAAACATTTTCTCATAGAACTATTCAAGATAAACCAACTACTTCCAGTGAATTGTATTCTCAAAATGTATCATCTAATACAATAATTAATTTTAAAGAAAATCATACAATCATTGAAACCTCTGCTAATAGGTCTAAACATTTATCAAATGCTCAAAGTTTATCAAATAACAGAACAACAGTTAGAACTGCTAAACAAAAAGGCTACAATAATGCAGAAGTTCAGAATAAACAAATAAATGATATTGCTGAACATTATATTGGCGAAATGAATGTGACATGTGAACATTGCGGTGCCCTTCATTTTATTTCTGAAAAAGTGAAAGGTACTACTAATTCATTCAATGATTGTTGCAGCCATGGCAAGGTATATTTAGATCCCTTACCCAATCCTCCTGAATACCTTCAAACATTGTTTGATGGAACACATCCAAATTCATCACATTTTTATGAAAACATACGATGTTATAATAACTCATTTGCTTTTGCTTCTTTCAATGCAAATTTGATAAATTTTAATGAAAGACGCCCTGGTCCGTTTTGCTTTAAAATTCAAGGACAAATATATTATCAAGTTAACACATCGTTTTATCCAGTTAATGACGAATCTCCAAATTATGGCCAATTATTTATAATTGATCAAAATGAGGCTTTAAGTCATCGTATGAATGTTTTTAGTCATCTTAACTCTGATATTTTACAATCGCTTGATAGTATGATGAGGCAATATAATGTATTTGCTCAATCATATGAAATGATGTCTGAAGAATTAAACAAACAAAGGTATTCGAATGTTGACGTTCCTTCTGAGTTAGAATTATTATTTTCTTTAAAACCAGGCATGGATAGACGCAGATATAATTTTCAGCAGGTTAATGAAGTTGCAGCAGTTTTTTCTACTACTGCAGATGGTGAAATACCCGAATCATACGTAACTATTCGTAAAAAAAATTCCAAAATTTTACAAAGTGTAAGCACTATGGATCCAAATGTAGAGCCTTGGATATATCCGCTATTCTATCCTTACGGTTCACGAGGGTGGCATCGAGATATAATATGTGTTAACAGTAATCGAAGAGTTACGCGTTTAGCTTATACCAAATATCGTATGGCTATAAGAAAAGATTTCAATTCATTTCTTATGGGACGTAAGTTAATGCAACAATGGGTAGTTGATTCGTATGTTAAAATAGAAAAAGATCGTATAGAATATCACAAATCGCATCAGAAAGAATTGAGAGTTGACACATATAAAGGTCTCACGGATTATTTGCATACTGTAGCTGATAACACTAATTGTAATATTGGAAAACTAACTGTACTTCCATCAACTTTTGTAGGATCACCGCGAAATATGTTACAACATTATCATGATGCAATGGCTATTGTTAGACAATTTGGTAAACCTGATATATTTTTGACTATGACATGCAATCCAAATTGGGTTGAAATTAAAAACAACCTTTTACAAAATCAACATCCCTCTGATAGACCTGATTTGTGCGCTAGAGTGTTCAACATCAAGAAAGATTATTTAATAGATTTAGTAGTAAGACAAAAATTTTTTGGTGAAGTTGCTGCTTTTGTATATTCTGTGGAGTTTCAGAAACGAGGCTTACCACACATTCATCTGCTCATTACATTGAAACATTATGATAAAATACAAACAACTGAAAAGGTAGATGAGTACATTTCTGCTGAAATACCTGACCCTGACAAAAATCCAGAACTACATGAATGTGTTATGAAAAACATGATACATGGACCATGTGGTGATTGGTGTATGGTCAATAATCAATGTTCAAAACACTACCCAAAACAATTTCAAAATGAAACCAGGATGGATGACAATGGATATCCGACTTATAAAAGAACAAATACACAAATTACTTATGAAAAGCGTGGAGGCTACAAGGTTGACAATAGACATGTTGTTCCATATTCACCAAAATTATTACGTTTATTTAATTGTCATATGAATGTTGAAATTGTTTCAAGTATAAAATCAATTAAATATATTTATAAATATATTTACAAAGGTCATGATGCAGCTTCTATATTAATACAAGAAAATACTGCAGGCGAAGCAATACTTGAACATGACGAAATAAAAAACTACATCGAGACACGATATGTAAGTCCTATTGAAGCTTGCTGGCGCATTTTAAGTAAACCTTTACAAGAAAAAAGTCATACAATATATCGTTTACCTGTTCATTTACCAAACGAACATAGTGTTATATTAGAAGATGTTTCTGATGATAAAAAGTTATCAGCTGCTTTAAATCAAGTTACTATGCTCATGGATTATTTCAATCTAAATGCCAGAGATAAACAAGCAAAACAATATACCTATTCTGAAATTCCAAAACATTACGTTTTCAAAAAGGAAAAAATTGATGGTAAAATTATTGCTCATTGGCAACCTCGACAAAGCCGCTTCAACTGTATTGGTCGTATGTATTCAGTGAGCCCAGTAAAAACTGAATTATTTCATTTAAGAATATTATTATTATCAGTCAAAGGTGCTATTAGTTTTGAAGATTTGAGAACTGTGAATGGAGAATTACAACCAACATTTGTAGATACATGTTTAGCTTTAGGACTGATTGAAAACGATCAAGAGTGGAGACGAGCTATGTCAGAAGCTACTATTTGGATGATGCCTCGACAACTTCGATGTTTGTTTGTAAGAATTTTGATACATTGCCAACCAATTCACATAAATGAATTATGGGAAGAATTCAAGGATGCGATGTCTGAAGATTATTCAAAAAATCATGAAATATTTCAAAGTCACAAGATGGCATATGATCAAATACAAATAATGTTGCATAATCAGAATTTCTACGATTTTAATGTTCTTGACATGGAAATAATGGAATCAATAATTGATAGAAGTAATCATATAACACCAGAACAATACATGGAACTAGGATTGCAACAATATAACAAATTAAATAGTTCTCAAAAACAAATTATTGATGCTATTGTAAGTTCTATAGATAATAATGACATGAATAAACAGACATGTTTCTTTATAGATGGACCTGGAGGATCAGGAAAAACTTTCATTTACAATGTATTATATTATTTAATAAAAGGTAGGAATAAAATGGTAAATAATATGGCATTTACAGGCATTGCAGCCACATTACTTCCAGAAGGAAAAACAGTACACAAGACACTTGGACTACCAGTACCATTGTTTTCTGATTCGTCATCAAATATTAAATTGCAAACAGAGGAAGGAAAAATATTGAAAAATACTGAAGTTTTCATTTGGGATGAAGCTCCTATGGCACCTAGATATGCTCTAGAAATTATGGATCGCACATTAAAAGATGTCATGCAAAGTGATTTATTATTTGGTGGCAAAATAATTGTTTTGGGAGGAGATTTTCGACAATTATTACCTATTCAAAATCATGCCACTCGAAACGAGTTAGTCAATTTATCCATAAAATTTAGTTACTTGTGGCGACATTTTGAAAAGTTTACTTTAACTGAAAATATGAGAGTTTTACCAGAAGAAAAGGAATTTTCACAATTCGTTTTAGATGTAGGCAATGGTACATTGAATAATACTGATGATAACATCGAAATTCCTGAACGTTTAATGGCTTCACCTGAATCTAATATTGTTAAAGATATTTATGGGGAAATGTTTAATAATTATGAATATAAAAAGGCATCAAAATGTGCAATATTATCAGCCCGTAACATAGACGTAGAAGAAATTAATAAGCAAGTAGTTGATATGTTAGATCAATCTACAGAGAGATTGTACAAAAGTATTGATACTGTTGATATATCCAATGATAATGGTGGTATTACAGAAACACTTTTGCCTGAGTATTTAAACACTTTATCGCCACCTACTCTCCCACCTCATGAATTACGACTTAGAAAATATTCCGTTATTATGCTAATTCGAAATCTTAATATAACTGAAGGATTGTGTAATGGTACCAGATTATTAGTTCTAGATTTTAGCGAACATTTACTAAAATGTGAAATCTTAACTGGAGATAAAGTTGGTAATATAACATTTATTAATCGTATAACACTTAATTGTGAGAATATATATCCTTTTGATTTTAAAAGAAGACAATTTCCTGTTAAACTAGCATTTGCAATGACAATAAATAAATCTCAAGGACAAACATTTGACAAAATTGGAATTGATCTTCGGAAAGAAGTTTTCAATCACGGACAATTTTATGTAGCAATTTCAAGAGTACGTTCATGGAATTCTTTAAAAATCTACGTTGGTAATAAAAAAAAAAAAAATATAACAAAAAATTATGTTTATTCAGAATTATACAAATAAAAATAATTAATTCTACAGGTGGTTTAGTAATAATACAATGAAAAAATTCTTGGAAGACATTATTTTGAAGAGCGTATAAATTAATAATACGTTAATTTTTTACTTTACTCATATTCATTTACAATGTATAATTTCATAAATATATATATATATATTATTTCATAAAATGAAAGTAATTTTTATGAAAATATATTTTTTAAAATTATTCTTCAGTGGACAAAAAGACAACAGCGCGCCCGAAGGGCGCGCGACACAAATCTAGTATAGTTTATAATTATATATTTTATAACAGTAAATTTTCATTTACAGGCTGTCGAAACGGTTATTGATAAAAAACTTAAGCTTTCTATCGTCAGCACAAGTGGGGATATCTACGGAACTTCCAGGACTACACCAGCACCCTCTGGCTTTGCACCACAATTCCTGGCCACACCACCAATCAGTATTTATCCGGCTTTGTCGTATTTACCACACGGGTATCCATACCAGCAATATGTGAATATGCAGACACCACCAGCTCACTTCAATTCACAACCTATTCAATATTCATTACCAGCCTCTTTCACACAATCGCCTCACAATTATCCTCTACCACCTTCTTCCCAATATTATGTACCACCCGTTCTTCAAAATCAACCCCCTCCCCCTTCCACTTATCCTCCACAAACTTCTTCCCATTATCATCCACCACCTCCTCCCCCTTACACTTATCCTTCGCATCCTTCTTCCCAATATCATCTCCAATATCCCTATGGCCAATATCCTCCACAACATTATGGCTAAAATGTCTAATGACATTATTTACACACAAAAATATATATTTATCATGACTATAGACTTACAAATTCATAGATCATATCACTAATAAGACATATTTTATTTTTTTTTTAATTAATCATAATGACATTTTCAAACAATTAGTCACCAGGAAATTATGTTAAAATATTTTTTTTCTTAATTTTGAAGAAAAGCGAAATCATTGTATACAGCGAGTGTTATTCACAGTTGCTTCAAAATTAATTTGCCATTACTCTATTTATGAAACATCATAAAAATGTTCTTTCTAACTTTGTGCTAACTTTTTTTGTCGGTTGTAATCTCAGTTTCATTTATTATTATTTTCACTTTTGAAAACCATAAAACGCAGGGTTTTTAAATCAATATTTGTTTCGTTGTTCCGTTATCATGTCGTAACCTTTAATTTAATTCAAATGATCATAAATCGTTGCTTAATTGAAATCTGTAATTTATAATTTAAGTTAAATTACATTGATAAACATTGATGAAATATGTAATAATTAAACAATAACCGGCGAAGCACAATGTTAAAATGGTACAATAGAAGCATTGAACTTTTTTATTGCTTATTAGTATCTGAATTGTTTTTCTTACATTTTGAATCATTTTGTATAGTGAAAGTACATGACATTAATTTTGTTGTATGTCGAACTTCAAATCAACATAGTTTTCATTGTTTAATAATCATTATGTAATCATCATTTGTTTCGAAGAATTGTAACAAAAAAGATTTGTAATTTGTTTAATGACATTATTTAACCCATACGTATCAATGTTCCCATCGGGGAAGATGTATTTTTTAACATGTTTATATTTCAACATGTGTTTATATATTTGTAAAATATAATAAAAGTGCATGTTCCAAATGGGAACATTGATACGAATGTGCTAATATTGATAAAATATTAATTACTGTGAACTCACTGACTGACAACGTTGCGAGACATAATGGACATTATTGCATGTTGTGTAAAAGAAGAATCAGTGTTTTTTTTTTTGTTATTTACTTATTTCATTTTTCACAATCCTTTTTATTATTTTTTAAGTACTAATAAATGTTATTAGTTTTGTTGAAGCATTATGCACAAGAACAAATAAAGTTTATAACAAGTCACAGAAATTGCAATACCAGAAAATGATATGAATTAAACAATTCATACAAATATTGTTCATTGATAAAATATTAGTTAATTCTCCACATTTAATGGTGTTTTTGAACAAAAAACTTTAAATAATATATAAAGATTTCTACAAAAAACTTTAAATAATATATAAAGATTTGAACAAAGAACTTTAAATAATATATAAAGATTTGTATCGAATTTAACTCGAAAAACATATCGTAAAGAAAAATATAAATGAATGTTTAATGAAGATCATGTTTAAAGATCATTTCATGATGACCATTTCAGTAAATAAAAAATATTACTTTCAAGACATTCAAAAAAGTTTTATTTAATTAAATTTATTTATAAAGTAAACATTGTAGCATTATTATTATTATATTTCTATTTTAGATGAGTGGAGTTTTAAAATAAGCGATAATTCATATATGATTCGTCTAAGAGACAATTGGGAACTGTTAGAAAACAAATAAAAAGACATTTTCAATAGAGAAGTTATATTAATGCCTAATTACGAAAAGTGTGCAGAAAACAATTTGTACTAGTTTGAAGAAAAAAATGCATAAAGTTACGTGCAATGATGGGAACAGATGCAAATCGCTGGATCACAACTGATTGTTTGGATAATACAAAATCTTTAAATCATAACTTTTTGAACAATTGATGACATAAAAATAACTTTTCGTAATTCAATCAACTGTAGTAAAACCTATGTCAGTAGAACTGGTACTAGTAACAAAGACTGTGTTATCGCAATAATTTTTCTACATCTATGCAACATGCCACCTTCCCCATTTCTGTCTTCGATGGCCCGTTGAATGTCGTTCCTGGAGACGAAATAATTTGGTTAAATTAAAACAATTATTTATGTCTAGATTCAATGTACTGAATCTACAGACGTGCCAGAATTCCAGCTTGATATTATCAGTTATATCCAGACAAAACTTATGTCCATTTAACAATTAGTCTTCTTTGTAAAATATTGTTGAATGACGTCCAATTGAATTCGCATATTATTCTTCTTTTTAATTAGTTATTCTTAGTTTTTTGGATTTTTTGAAATTAATTTTTATGCCAATTATTAATGTTGAAATTATGTATTTTGGATAATTCTGATGAATGTCCATCGATAGTCGCTATTAAAATCTTAAGAAAGATAGGATCTGCTCTTACCTGAGTCTGTCTAGCAATATCAGAAGATAGTGTTTTACGTAAACACATAATCAATCTAATAAATTCAGTGGTTCTATATCTAGCATAATGAAAGTAAAAAATGAATGAAAACTTAATATTTTTCTATTAACAGATACTAATGCTGTATTTACTCAGTATCTTTACGTCATTTTAATTTTAATTGTTAAAGAGATATATATAGAGAGAAAGAGAAGTTTGCGTCTTTCTCTCTCTAGGGAGTGTTTTTCGTCCCCAGGGTGAAATCTCAAGATTAGCAAAATTCTCCTAGATAATAAAAATATATCGTCGGTCTGGTGGAAGAATATATCACCTCAATTTTTGTTTTCAAAGTATGCCATTTTAATTTTTTGTATAGCAAATTCTCAATCAAAAATTTGAGATGACATACTTTAAAAACAAAAGTTGAGGTGACACAGTCTTCCATCAGATGGACGATATTCTTTATAAACACATAGAAATAGATATAAAAGAAACGAAATTTGTAAACATATATTTTTGCAAAAATATGTATATATATTCAGAAAAAAAGCATTTATAGATATTACAATTTAAATAATAATTTGATGACAAAATGGTATAAATGTACAAAAGTAGTACCAAAAAGAATAAAAATTACAATTTAAATTGTGAAAATTTCAATTAAAACTGTAATTTGTATTTTTTAGATTATAATTGTTATTCTTTTCGGTACTAATTTTTATCCTTCTTGGTACTACTTTTCTACATTTATACTATGTCCTCAGATTATTTCTCGAATTACAATTTTTAATAATTATTTTTTTCTGGGTGTATATACATATATACACACTCAGAAAAAAAAAAACAGA